>JACDOX010000005.1:13896048-13931686 GCA_014549065.1 Cardinalis cardinalis
GGGGCCGCCCCGCCGACCCTCGGTAGCGCCCGCCGGCCGCGGATGCGCCGCTCCGCCCCGGCTGCCTGCGAAGGAAGAAAAGTTTGGGGGCGACTTAGGGCCGCGGGAGCGCCCGACGAGGAGGAGGAGGATGCGCAGTTTCCCCGGCTGATCGGGAAGGAAGGATGACCGAGGAAGGATGTGCACCAGCAGCCAGATCATCGGGAGCCTCCTGGTGCTCTCCGTGCTGGAGATAGGGTTAGGGGTGTCCAGCGTGGCCGTGGGGGCGGTCAGTTTCAGCCTGGTCCTCACAGAGCATAAACCTCAGCTGGGAGACTCTTCTCCGGTATGGAGCGGGGTGTGTGTACGTTAGCCATTTCACTCTCTCTTTAACTCTTTATGGTGATGATCAGACCGTGCGAAGGCATCCCCTTTTCCCTGCCCTTCCCTTCCTTTCCCTGCCGCGAGTGCATGCTGCGCCGGCCGCGCGGGTCCATTTCCGATGGGCTTGGGGTACGGGCTGCAGAGTCGTGGGGCGAGGGGGAGGCACGGCGGGGACAGATGTACGTGTGTGTTGGGCGGCGGGAAACCTCTTCTTTCTCGCTCCTTTCCGTTTTTCAGTCTTGCTGTGAGCAATTGAACTTTCTCTGAACCCCTTCTCGCACCTGGGAAAGCCCGATGCTTGGCGTGAAACCCGGGCCATAGCTTACGGTCTTTAAATTGACTGCGAGTTTTGTTTTTTCAAAAGAACAGCCCTGTCCATGATGAAGAGACTGTCAAAAGGTGCTTTAAATTAATGTCAAGGGTATGTCAGCTGRGTCCTGAGTTTTTGGAGGAAAAATAGAAAGAAGCACTGGGAAAGAAAAGGAGAAAGATGCTCTCATGTACTGGATGCCCTGAGCTTCTTGTAAAATGAACAAAAAAACCGAAAACCCAGTAATGGGTTAATAGAAGCAGCATGTTCTTATCACAGAGCATTTTTCACTTCTCAAAAATGTTTCTTATTTTTCCAGTTTGAGATATGCATGTTTCCAGGAAGAATTTTTCTCCAAAAGGTTATTTATATTTATGAAACAAAGAATAGGAAATGTTGAATATTCCGTCTAAACATGAGTGGGCATTTTTTAAGTCCAAAGCTGGTTTTRGCCAGCTTGTATTGTACAGCAGTATTTCTAAAAGGATTGTTTGCTTAGCTTCAGATAACATGATAAATGTAAAACACTCTTGATTATTCACCAGCATTACCTCCTCTAATTTATAGATTAATTCAGACAAAGTGCTTCATGTAATATTCTCCCTGTCAATAATTATTAATTATTGACAACAGTGATAAATATTTTTGGCAGTATATAAGCACACATATAATTCTGCACTGCAGAACAGGTAGGTGAGAAATGAAAATGAAGACTAGATCAGACAGGTAATGCCATTACCAGGCCAACAGGTAATGATATTATCAAAATCACTTCAAAAAGGGAGGTTTCTGATCATTGTTAATGAAGAAAAAAATTACTTAAAACTACATGTCTATCTGARCATTTAATGGCAAAGATCAATTTCCTGGGTTTCACTGAGGTCCAAGAGCTTTGATCAGTCAGTGAGATCAGTATTTTGTGCAGTGATTGCATTTTGTGACAATGCTATCACAGCTGATATCATTTCATGACGATGCACATTTCCTGCATAACTGCCTCATTCATGTTTATGCTGTTACCCCAGAGTTTGTACTAGGCATAGAGTAAGATTCTGTTATGTTAGATGTTGGCTTCCAGGGACATTATAATCGTAGTAAGAGACTGATACACTGTAAAAGGGTGTAAGCGAGTATGAAGAAAAAACAAACCAAAACTGAGTGGTATAACAGGTGGTTGCCTTAACACACCAGCAGTCTGGCTGATTTAGAGCTGTTCATAGGTAGAATTTTAGAGAGCAATAAGACAGAGGACAGYGAAAAGGTTTTGCAGATGTTCATAGGAAATTATTCTCATATGTGAGTGCAGAAGCATGGGAGGTAACCCAAAGGGACTTGTTTGCAAATGTAACAAGTGGGCAAAGGATGCCCACAACCAGAGCCAGCAAAGGCAGRCTGAGCAAAACCTGCAGGTTGAATAGGCAGAGAGAGGCCTCAAAGAAAAAGCAAAGTGGAAGAAGGAACCTTATGCTTCATGTAGCACAGGAAATTAGAAAATCAAAGTCACGTGCAGAGTGGGGTGACATGTTTCTAAAGGCAGACTTACTTTTCATTGAACTAAAGATCTGTGGTCCAAATTGTCATCATTATGCCACTCTCTTTGTACTACTCTAGCAGTTCAAACTGTTAGGTTGCATTCTTCTGACTAGGGGACTAGCAGGCGAGGCAGGCAGGCCAGGAAAGGGGCCAGAGATTTACTGTTCTACAGGGATACTTAGGGCCATGGGTAACTACTTTCAAATTTAAACAACTGGACAAAGGTTTGTTTGGACAATCCTGAGGATTGTCCTGCTGCAGAAGTGGCATAAGCCTCCTTTCTGCTCACTGTAGCTTACACTGGGCTCGTGTTGCYGGTATGAAAAGATATGTCTTGCATAAAATGTGTTATTTTTTTTTCCAWTTCACACCCTTGAATCAGGGTTTTCCTTTGAGAAGTGAACACTAAGGAACAGAAGGGGACATTAAAGAAAAACTAATTCTTTCACATGTTAGATACAAAACACTTAAGTTGAACAGTGTCATTCCTCCTGTTGCAATTTACTTGGAAATGCACAGAAAACCTTTGACCCTGTTCTATCCTTTTATGTGGGTGGAACTCAGCAGAGACCCAAGTTCATAAGGAAGTAGATGAAGATAGCATCACCATGGAAACCTTAACCTGAATTCCTAAAATTTGGGCATCTTWAAAATCATGCACATTCTATCTTCTATACTTGCCTCCCTATGATGGTTTGCACTTGACAAACGTTATCTTTTCTATTAAAAGAGTTGTTTTTATTGTTCACTGTCTCCATTCAGACAGATTRTTTACTAACATACCTAATTTTAACCATATGAATTCCATCCATAGCATTATGGATACAAGTGAAGTTAAGTATGGGCTGAAGTATCCTGATCATTGCATGCCCTRCATTATGTATAAGCAAGCCAGGGAAAGTAGAGTACACCAGAATGAAGAAATTGAAAGCCTAGGCTATATCTGTATCAAAAAAATACATAAAAATGGTAAAAAAGAAGTTTCAAATCTGTTGTTCTCATTGGAGCTGAAYTGGATTAAGATAGTACAAGTTGTTTAAAAAGTAGTCATAAGAAAACAACTGAAGGTGTGAGTGTCTTCTCAAACTGTCTAGAGCATGTGAAGACAACTAACCAGTTTACATCATCACCAATCTGTTCTTTTTAAAATAGGCCATGGCTGTTAAATTGAAAAAAATGCTAAAAACTAAAACAAGCCCACAAAAAACAGTCCCAAATACGCTGAAGTGCACATGTTGGTGATCTCTACATTTTCTGTTTGTTGTTTGTATTGGGATAAACTATTCTACAGGCTGTAACCAGTGCCTCCCAGATTTCTTTGTTTCCCAGAAACTGAGGGATATTTCTGAAATCCACCATTCCAATTCAGTTATATGACGTACTGTAGAATAATTSAACCAATGAGAACGCTGAACCACTAACAGTAACATAGCAAGAATGACAGCATCCACAGCAAAGGCTTTTGCACAAACAACGAAAGTCCAAAGATAATCAACCAAAAAGTATTCACAGATTTTTTTTTTAATGGTAATATGCTTCTCCATCTATATTTAGAATACAGTGGTTTCATCACTCTGACTATGAGTAGTGAATAGATATTCACATACACACACATACATTTGTGTAATTTATCCTCATTTATCCTGCAGTGGTGAATAAATCCTTGCTGTAAATGAGTCTCCCTCACAGAGAGAGAGAGAGAGAATGAGAGACAAAAGCCACATCTTTAGACAAATATGCCATCTATCTTCATATAAGAGAGAGATACTCGATGATTCCCTTATGGCTATGCCCCTCAAGAGTAATAATTTCTTCCCTTATAAAGGCAAATATCTGAATGTATTTGAGAGATATGCACTTTCTGTATGTTGATCTGTTTGCCTGTCTGTAGATAGAGGCAGAATTACTGTTTCCATGATTTGTGATTTTATCCCARTGGAAGTCTGCCTGCCCATTAAAAATCTGCATTTGGCTACAGAAATTTGTTCCAAGTTGGCACTTGAAATATTTGATTTAAATTACTTTAATTTTTTTGGTCCAAGATTTSAAAGAAAAGAAAAAGTGTCAGTCTGTATGGACTTTCCCAGAGCAACAAAACCTTTTTAGACTGTTAAATCAATGTTGGTGGCCTGAAAACCACTAGATTTTACATTTAGATTTTACTGTTGCCAAGTTTCCTTTGGAAAGAAGAGTCAATTTTATTTTTTTTTTTTCAAAAACAGCACTAAAAAAAATCACATTATTGTTTAGTATGCAGACGAAATGCAGATGTGATCCTACTTTGTTTTAACATATGTATTGCATTTTCATCAAACTGACCAAATTTCTGTCTGGCTCCCACTCTTGATGAAATTAATCACAGGACTGTCAGTGAGCTCAGTAGAAGCTGGAAAGAGTTCTGTWCCTATAGATAGGGAAGGGCATACCAAGGGTGGAATCTTCTTGCYTTGCATGGAGCCAGGACAATTCACTGAATTCAGCTGAGGTCTTTCTGTAGGGCTTTTTGTCATTTGGAGACTCCAGAGGCACATACAAACCTGGAAGAAGTTCCATCTAGCTCCTGGGTTGTCTTTARTGGATCTGTTGTATATAGACTGACTTAAGCATATGCTTAAATGTTTTCCCATTATAAGACTGTAGTTCACCTGCAGGGAATAATCTTTCATGTATTMCTTTTTTGAGATGTAAGCAGTCACACTCTAAACCAAATGCTTGATATAGAACWAAAAAAAAAAAGCATTCTTTTTATTTGTTATTCTGATAGGCTCTAAACAAACAAAAAGTAAACATTATTATTTTGTGCTGATAATTTAAGTGTTTTTATAGATGGATGGAGGTTTTTTGAATCACCAATGTCAGATTCAAAAACACATTTCTTAATTTCCTTGATTGTTTCTAAAAACCATTCCCCATTTTTAAAGCATGTTTGAAGGTCTATAATCAGATGAGTGGAAACACTAATCACAGGGAATGGGATAGAATTTAAACTGCTTGAACATGGCTTGAATCAGTGGGAAGGGTAGCAGCACCTGATCTGGTAAGACCCAATAGCACACTGCCAGACAAGGTATTGGCTCACATTAGACATGATTTAACACTATGCCTCAGTTATAACTAAGCCTCCCCTCTCAGCATGACAGATTTGGTGAGACACAAGGTTGGGTTTTGGCAATGCTGCTGCTTCTGGTTCTGTGTCTGGATGCCTTTCAGCCAGCTAGACATTGCTGTCCCCACCATCACTTGCACAGGACAACAACATCATTAGAAGTTTCCATCCCCCTTTTGCAAAAGATTATTGTGTTTCTCTGTGGAGGTAATAGGCAAACATGGTACCTAGGCTTGATMTTTTTGCCTGCTGCAATTTTTATTTAGTTTGATGTCTTTGTTTTCATTAGTAGATTCTGTGCCCTTTATGTCTGTGCTAAGAATATTTAATCATTGTTCTGAAATACTGCTTTAAATAAGAGTTACAATTAGAGATATCTGCTTAGTTCATCCTTTGGGGATTTCAGCTTTTTTCTGATTTGGATGGAGTTGAAACAACATTATTAAATAGAATCTTTCTTTCTTTAYATTACTAATTTCAAATTCCTAGTTATTGTCCTGAAAGTCACATGCTTATGCAGCTTTAGTGTAAAAACACAGAATTTTCTAGTTTACTACCTGACAAGGGTAGATAAAAGTGAAGCTATTAATTCTGTCTTGATGGTTTAGTCTTCCACGTAGAGTGTCATTTGACTAGGTATGATACACTTGCTTTTTCACTATGTTACATTCCATTTTGGAATAATTTCCCTTCCTCTGTTTCATCAGATACATATGGATGACCTACAGAGGACTTCCCATACAGTCTACACAATTTAGCTGTGTTTTTTGTCATCAGCAATGACTAGGGATCAAGCTGTCCTTACATTCAACAGGTTTTCTCTACTATTTYGTTCAGCCCATGTCCAGGAAATTTTTCTATGAGCAGTTTTCATTTTTTCAAGGGAATTACACTCACCATTGCTTTTGCCTTTTCAAAACATAAGACAGAAAGGTTTCTTAGCTTGAAGATATAAAATAAAAATAGTTCCTTTTCTTCTGCCTGATGGAAAAAACCAAATCTTTGGCTTCCTGCAGATTAACTAAAACTGAATCTTTTTCAGACTACCAGGGACAAAGTACCCATTTTCCAGGAGGAAGTGAAAGAAGCCAAGKCTTTTGTTCCAGAAAATATGAAATAGGGATAGATCCAAACCACAGAGCCTGAATATAAATTGAGATTTTAGCCTTCTTACCAAAATTTATGGGGTTTTGGATCTGAGGTTTTGTTTCAAGGCAATATTCAATATAAAGGAAATTAAAGCAGTCTCAAAATAAACATTCTTCTTTTCTGGGAGGTCTTTAGGGTTCTTTTCCAAAGTTGAACAGACAAAAAGAGAAACTTTCCRATATGCATATGGAACATCAGCAGGTACAGCTGCAGCGTGAATGACAAAAACGCCACAGACAGACACTACCTTACAATGACACTGGTGCTATCAGAGCCACTCTGACTTTGGTGGTCCATGGTAAATCATCACTGAAAGTGGGATTGAAGCACTCAGCCTCTAAGTAGCTTTTGTGCTTTGTAGTATCTTTGGATTTTTTACCATTCACCCAAGAGGGGTTATGCCCTTGTCTATTACTTGATGATACATTTGCATAAACTCGTACAATCACAGAATCATACAATAAGGATTGGCAGGGACCTTMAAGATTGTCTAGTCCAAATTGTGCCTGCCATGGGCAGGAACACCTCCTACTAGACTAGGTTGCTTAAGGCCTTGTATAACCTGGCCTTGAACATTGCCAGGGTTTGGTCACTTACAGCCTCTCTGGGCAACCTGTTCCAGTGCCTCATCACCCTCACAGTAAGTAATGAATCTCTTCCTAATATCTAGCCTAAATTTCCCTTCTTCCAGGTATCTCTTTACCCCTTGTCCTGAAACTACAGTTCCTGATGCAGAGTCCCCTCTCCAGCTTCCCAGATATTGGAAGATTGCTATGAGGTCTCCACGCAAACCCAATGATACTTGTGGGTCCCTTCCAGCTCAGAATAATATGTGAATCTCTGAACCTTCTCTTCTTCCAGGTTGAACAGCCCAAACTTTCTCCACCTAACTTCTTAGGGGAGGTGCTTCTGCCCTCTTACCAACTTTCTGGCCCTTCTCTGGACTTACACCAGCAGTTTCAATACAAGGCTCCTCTGCTAGTCTTGACGCAAAACATATCTCCTATATATGTGTGTATAGGAGGTATGAATAAGTCTGCAACCAAAAGTAACCCTATAATCAATAGGGTCTAGGCGAAATTGCTGATCTGTGTAGGTTTTTAAGCGAGCCTTTCAGTCTTTTAGCATTTTATTATTTTTAAATTATGAATAGTAATTTAAATGGAAGTCCAACAATGAGACATCTATTTTAAAAAGTTCCAGCTGAAGTTCCCTCTCTGGCTTCCAGGGCATTTTCTAGGGCTTATTAGCTTAGGTTATATTTAATGAAATGTTTTAGCCTTATTCTCTGCATAAGTTGTCAACACTTCAGCAACAGAGCATTCTTTACAAGAAGCTTATCTTCAGTGATTTATTCCTTTTCCACTCCTGATTTACTGTATTCTTAGTATAAGTCTGTTTGCCTAACTTACCTCAGATAAGTTTGGTTACATGGTTAGAAAATATATAGTTAGAAAATATAACTACATTTAAAAAGTCCATGAGATTGGCTGGTAAAAATTTATTAAGGATGATCAATGATCAAGTAGAAAGGAGCAAGTCCTCACTATGACAGTATTAGTTAGTCAAGGGTAAACTGTAGTCCAGAGTAGCTCAACAGTTACAAACCAAGTTTTACTGTTGTAACACATTGACATGAAGTCTTTCAGAATAGCCAAGAACAGATAGAGAGAGTGTCAAGACAATAGAGCCCCTGATGGCTGCATTCCAGTTGGCAGTATTATAAAATAGAAGATTCTAAGTAAAAGACACTTTCAATCTGATTTTTACTTCATCCTTTTTCTGGTATGAAGGGCCAGTGTAGTTTTTCCCATCCACTTTTCACTACTGCTGATCACAACACCAAGATATCAAAAAATTTTGCAGGAAATTCCTATAGCACCACAACAAAAAGAACCACAAAAAAACCAAAAAAAAAAAGAAAAAAGTTTTAAATTGCTATGCTATCAAAAAGCAGAGAATAGAATCAATCACATAATATCTCACTGAAATCCTAACCATTCTAGATGTCTCCATATTGGAAAGCTTGGCTAAAGAAATTCTACATGAGCAGTGTTCCTGAGCCGTGGGTGTTACTAATACTCCCTTCATGGAGCAGGTTTCCACTGTTTCCAGTGAATCAGCCTTAGAAGAGAGTCATGAACTTGGCTCAGAAGTTTCAAAGCTTTGCATGAGGTATATTAGCCTGACCTTGTGGCACAAAGCTATCCGTTGGTTTTAATTACAAAATGCATGCTGACATAAATAAATATCCATCCTAAGTTTTGGGCAATCCTCTTCTCCATGAATGCAATGTCATCTTAAAAAAAAAAMCCAACCTAAATAACATTAATCCTTTGCTACTGCCTGAATACTTTTCTTCCAGGGTTTTTTAAGATATTCAGGCACTTGAGTGCATTTGGTTTCACAACTTGTTTATCTCATAGCCATACAGATTATAAAACTTCAGCATGACCTCAAGATTAAACAGAAGAATGTGAAGGAAGCATGAAAATGCAATTCATCTGAGTAAGAATACAAAGAACTCTTTTAGCTCTCTAACTATGGAACCTGTTATTCCTTGTCTATATCTACAAACACTGTAGATGTAGAGAGAGAAAATACGTACAGAGTGTACATGACACAATACAATATTATCATAAAATTGTAGAATTTCTCAACTGGTAAGGGACCCATAAAGATCACCAAGTCCAACTCCATGCTCCTTGCAAGACTACCTAAGACTAAATCATAAGACTAATAGCAGCATCCAGAGTGCTCCTTGACCTCTGACAGTCTTGGTGCCATGATCCCTTTCCTGGGGAGCCCGTTCCAGTGGCTGACCACCCTCACAGTGAAGAACCTTCTTCTGATGAAACTTCACTCCCTTTCCTTGTGATCACTGATATTAAAGAGAGATCAGCACCTCTCCCTCTGCTGCCTGCCTTGAGAAAGGTCTAGACTGGAAAGTTCTAGACTGTGTAGGGGTCACCCCTCAGCCTTCTCTTCTTCAAYCTGATCAAACCAAGTGACCTCAGCTGCTCCTCATAAGTCTTGCCCTTGAGGCCTTTCACCATCCTGGTCATCCTCCTCTGGACACACTTTAAAAGTTTGATGCTTTTCTCATACTGAGGCATCCATCTCAGCACACAGTGCTCAAGAAGCAGCTGCACCAGAGCAGAATAGAGCAGGACAATCACTTCCCTCCACCAGCTGGTGATGCTGTTCTTGATGTACTGAGGGCATGGCTGGCCTTTTTTGCTGCCAGGGCACTGCTGACTCACATTCAATTTGTCATCAAGCCAGATACCCAGATCTCTTTCCCTGTGGCTGCTTTCCAATCTCTTGACCCCCAGTATTTATGTATAACCAGGATTACACTGTCCTAGGTGCAGAATCCAGAACTTGGCTCTTGTTAAATTTCACATGATTGCTAATTACCCAGCTCTCAGCTCTATTCATGTCTCTCTTTAAGGCTTCTCTACACTTAACAGTCCATGGTGTCTCCTAGTCTAGTATCATTAGCAAACTTAATGTGCATTTAACTACTGCATCCAGAATTTTACTCCAGGTAGTCAAGTGCTTTAAATGGAATAGTCATCCCTTATTTTGAAAAGCTGGTACATTAGGGCTCATAGATTAGCTTCATTGACTCAAACTGGAGCAGAATTAAAGCATCCCTGAAAAAATGGGTGACCTTCTCTTTCATGCTCTTTCAGCTTTAAAAGTAAATTATCAAACACACAGRTTTTTAAACTAGTTAACAACTTAAAACTATCTATGATGATATCTTCCAACACTAATTAGATTTTCTATATACAACAATTTCCTTTCAATCCTATTCAATCACTACAGAGAGAAAATATATTATTAATCCACTTTATCAAATCTGACTGAATAGAACTTAATTACAAAGATGTCTTCAACAAATTTCACTTGAGGTTTCTGCATTTTGAGAAATACAAAACAYGATGTGTGGAAATCTGAAGCGTGCCTTCAGTTGAAAGCAATCTGCAATGGCAGGACTGGGAGTAAAACCCCAAAACTTCACAGAAAGCCTGAATGAACACTTACAAAGCAGATGTGATGAGCTGAAATTTTCTTTGCCTRTGGGAAAGTGCAGAAGGAGCACTGCCCCTTGGTGATTTTCATTGTTTTATTGTTATTCCAGGCAGTGGGTTCTAGCAGCAATTACCAGTTGTGCCTTCTGGTATGTCCTGAGCCATTCAGCACCCTGGTCCAYGTGACCCAGCCCTCTCTATAATCTGATTGGTATTAAATTCACATCCCATGCTTAGTATAAAAGTAAATAATATACACAATTTATCTACATTCATTATGGGGAACCCTGAGTTAAAGCAACTCCTCAACTGAAATAGTGAAGTGGCGAAATTTTAGAGTGTAAATAAGAAGTACCCGCAATATATTACACAGACCCTGAATGCTTTATAGAACCTCTTAGGGGTTTGGTTTTTGGGTTTTGGGTTTTTGTTTTGTTTTGTTTGTTGGTTTTTTTTTTTTTATTTCTTATGTAACAGCCAGGTCTTTTCTGTGATTTAATTCTAAATCAGGGTCTAACAGAGCCTTTTGCTAGAATTACCATCTCAATGCAAAAATAGTGTAGAAAAATACAGTTTTAAAACTGTAAAATTACTTCCCAATAGGGAAGTAGGGTTAGCTTTATTGAAAATAGGTAGCATAGATTTCTTAATAAAAGACTTTATGAGGTATCAAGGAAATCTTTTGACAGTATTACTAACACCTGGAGAAGGCCTTATTGCTTTCATACAACTACTGTAGTTCCTACCCTGACTGCTTCCCTGGGGACTATTCATTGTTTTTATCATTAAACTTTTCTGTAGGAGTAAAAAGACATCAGAGGACATCWCTGGTCTTTGACAGAGATCACTATTAAGCATTATCATCTATGTTTATCAGCTGGTAGGCATTTTTCTGGTTTTGGTAATTAATTTTTGCCTAATGCTTGGTGTTACAATTAGCAAATCAGTTTATGTGAGGGAATGACATTAAAAAAAGTACAGATACCTTCATGCGCTCTCTTGCAAACTGGGCCATCAAGAGTCTGAAACAGATCTTTCTGCATGCCCAGAGTAGTCACACCAACAGAAGTACTGATATTTACACCTGCACCCACGGACATGACTGAATTATATTCTTGCCCAGAGTTCCACTGTCTTGAAGACAACGATCTATATGTGATCCTTCAGTGGTTCAGATGGATCAGGGCATTAAGTCCCAATGCTATGCTTAGAAGTAGATTATTTGGATCACTGACTAGTACCTGGCTAAATTCTTCTGAGAGAAAAATAAAACAGTAAAAAGGCATTTTTGTGCTTGCAATACTGGGGATTTTTTTCCAACTTGTTTACCTAAGCAGCTTAAAATTCATATTTCTTTCTTTTCTCGTGACTTATGGTCACTAGGACTTCTCATTCCAGTTTCTTACCCAGTAAGAGTGTTTATGGTTGAGTTACAACCTCCTGAAACATAAGGTTTGTGACAAAAATGCCGACATTGCCTGAACTGTGGCCACCACCACAGCAACACAGTGGGATTTGAACTACATACCTTAAATGATGAAATAATTGTTTGGTTTCTTGTTTTTCGCAGTTCCTGCTTTGCGGCGTATGCGGAATATTATGCGCCAAAAAAAAATCTGGACTTGTCGTAAGTTTTTCYACTGCATCCATAACACATAAGTATTTGAAAGGCTTACTTATCTAATTTGAACTCTTTACTGTGGGCTTTCTGCATGCAAGGRGTTTTGATAAACAACTAGAAAAATTACAAGTTTGCAATATAAAAAAAGCAATCAGCACTTTGGAATAGTCACAAAAAACAAGGCAATTTTGAAATGGCCTATGTAGGTCATGCTATTTAAGCCATACATCCCTATTTATCTGTATCTGGATAAACTTTGATCAGAAATCACTTGACATAGATTTATGTCAAGTCAATAAATGCTTCTCAATAATGTCACTGGGCTGTACCTTCTCTCCTTCAAAAACCAGCACTAGGTTGCCGTCTCAATARGACTGCTGACCAAGTTTGTTTCTAGATTTCATAGCTGTTAAGTGTTTAACAAGTTTGTTTAGCAATCTGAAACACGTGTATGTAAGTTTTAAAGTGATGGAAGATGTCTCTTCAGGTAGAGTAATTTTCTGACTGCAGCAAAATTGTGTTATTACTCAACAAGTCACAGCAGAACTCTATGTTAAAGACATGATCTTATTTTAAGCCATAATGCCAGTCCTAATTTTCTGTCAGCTTGATTATTCTGCCACATACAGATGGAAGTCACATAAAACAAGCATAAGTGTGATGAGACTCAAAACATCTTTCCAATTTTTTTTTAATATCAATCCTAAACTCTGTTAAAATGACAGTCCCATTTCTTAAAAGATGTGTACCATAGCCAGTTTCTAAAAGCCATCTGTTCCAGAGGTCTCATGTAAGAGTCACTTGCCAGTGGAGTGCAAAATACATCCTCAATGCCACATTCCTAAGGAAATTCTCATCCTAGTTGTGTACAGAACTAGTCTGTAAGGCTCCATAAATTTCTGCCACCACAGTAGATAAGTACATATACAAAGCCATATCGAGAAATGTTACATGCCCATCTAGATCACCTTTTGACAGGTCAGCAGTATCAAGGGAAGTGAAAAAGACAATCATTTAACACGGTCTCCATAAGGTCTTTTGCTCCTAAATCATTTGAGGTTAATGCACATCCTGAACCAGTGCAACATCTTTGTGACTAAAAGCAGTAGGAGGTCTTTAAAAATGTCTCATTGATTGCAGCCTCTTTGACAGATTTCTAAAATTCCAAGGAACATTTTAGTCAAGTTAAAATCAACCAAACCAACCCACCAACCATACAGTCACTAAACTGACCTTCTGTAAAGCAGCATCACAGATTTCTTTGTTGTTTCTTTTGGTTCTTTGACCAGCACATTCACCTTGAACACTCTCAAAGACCCCACAAAAGCTTCAGAAAGCCTCCAATCTGCTATCTGACTGAATAAATTATATCTGAGCTGGAGGCACAGTCAGAATGCACACAAAGCAAGAGATTCACTACAAATACATGAGGCATTCACTCCTGAGGCAGGGTGATAAACTGCACAATAGAAAATTAYGATGCCTTCTGTCATGTTACTGTTTTGCATGAACAGCTGGAAATCAGTTTTGTGTCCTAGCACTCCTTCCATTGAATAGGTTTTAACTTTACCTACTCATTTTACCCAACTTTTTTTTACATGCAACATCAGTTTTAACTCTTGTATACCAGAAGGTAATATATTCCCTTGGTGCAATGGGGGAGCTGAGAGCTAAAAACAAGGGGCTGTGCAGGGTTTTGCAGTCAATGATGCTATCAAAGAATTTAAACTATGGTTATCTYATATTTTATATGCATTAATCCATTTCTGAAAAATATTACTGTGACATAACCTCTCTTGTCTCTCCTGACAGATGATACTTTTTTCTGCCTGTTGCATCTGTGGACTAATAGGAGGAATCTTAAATTTTCAATTTCTTCGTGCTCTGACAAAGAAGTCATCTGCTCTCTATTCTTTGCATCTTGCCTCCATGTCTCTTGCATGCATTGGAATTGGTGGTTGCACCCTTTCTTCATGGCTCACTTGTCGGCTAGCCAGCTATGAACAAAGGCGAATGTTCTCAGAAAGGGAACATTCATTGCATCACTCCCATGAAATGGCAGAAAAAGTGAGTTGTGCGTCCTCCTTTATTTGTTCTGTTTCTCCTGAAATGCTACTGTATATGTTAACCTTTACAATTGGCAAGAGATATTTTCAGTTTTCAGTTTTATATGAGAAAGAGATTCTGGAAAATGAAATGCTGCCATTCTGTGTAAGCTTTATTATGTTGCATTATATGGAGCTATTTTTAGGTACTGTATATTTGCAGTACATCCATTTCAATGAAGTACATCCATTTTCAACATAATTCCATTGTATAGCTATTTAGGGGCTTAGCTGCTAAATATAGCACTTCCTAAATAATTGGAAGCCCTATTAATATGAATTATCATGTCTTGTACTGTAAAAAAAGCACAGAAAGCTTTCTGTAACCACATCATTGCATGCTTCCAGGATTTAATCAATCTCTTCCTCTCCCAAGTACTCAGCTTATAAATTAGCTTATTTAAACAGAAAAGCCACAGTTCTCAACTGCAGGTGACTTAACCTAAGCATCTAAGGGCATATTTAGATACCTAAATAAAAATGGTCTCATTTGCAGCACTGAGCATTTATTTCCTTTTTGAATTAACAGGAATCCTACCAAGGTATATAGGAATATAATTAGGTGCTGAAACTGAAGCTCCCAAAGCTGAGCACATAGGATCAAACCAAGTAATGGAGTGGAATTCTTGAAATCATCTCCTTGTCTTAACAGATCTGAATAATATTTGAGGAGTTAAGTGTCCGCTGTAAACCTGTGCTTTGCATTTGGACTTAGTATCTATCCAATGCCTTTCATTTGAGAAATAAGCAGAAAAAAAGAACAAAAGTCAAGTGGACTGCCCACCTAAACCTCCACCTGCAAGTCTGCATTACTGTTAAGTTCAAGAGTCTGTTGCTTACTGAAACCTCTGAAGAGCAGAGCAAGGATTAGTCCATTCAGACAGTAGAATTGTTTTCAGATTCCCTGAAAAAACATGATATAGCAGTTAAAAATTACTTGTCACTATTCTTTGGTTTCTTAACTGAGATGAGACTCCAAGTAGAAATATAAACTGAATTAATCTGAGATGATGTTTGAAATGTCTTAAAAACAGGGAGTTTGAAATGTTTTAAAAATATGTTTTAAACATGTTTTAAAAAGTTAAATAGTAGAGGTTACAACACTAACATAAAACAGGGTGATAAAATCAACAGACGAGATACATTTCTCCATCTCATTTCAAAATGAAGAATTCTGATGAGCTATTAGGCAAATATGATGGTCTTGCTGATGGAAGGCTAGATATTGATTTCAGAGAGATTCTTGCCTCAACAAGGACATAGATAAGAGAAAGGAAGAGAGGGAATGGAAGAAGAAACAGCTTTGAAAGGAAAAAACCTTTCAAAATAAAAAAAAACTGCAAACCCTATCAATTTGGGGTGAGGATGACATGGGTAACAGTAGTTCACTGCCTACATTCCTGGCCTGTTGACCTACTGAGCTTTTTGACACTTGGCAGCAAGGACTGCCAGGTGTTCACTTATCCTGGGTGAAGGGCCACAATGTATGTGCAGAGCAACCCTACTGCACACACTCAGCAGATCTGGGAGGTGCCCCACTGATGGCAAACTTCCTGCATGTCTGCTGTAGAGCCAAATATGCATGTACACATGGCCTGACTTGGGACTTGGGACTTGAGACCCATAGACTGCCTGCTGCTGGCAGGGTTGAGTACACTAGGTCATGGCACAAAAACTTACATTAAATTAGACCCTAATTTAGAAAACAGCTTAGAAGTGTTTTTTATATATGACTATATTGTATATTTATCCTGATATACAGTAATGTAGACATGTACTGCATGTGCATTTGTTGGTGCTATATTTATTGTATAATTGTTATATTTATATTAGAGATTGAGGGGTATTGAAATAACCGACCTGCCCAGCTGCCCGGTGATTCCCCCGACACCAGAGTTACCTCCAAGGTACGCTGAACACTAGGGAGCAACCATGTTGTTATGTCACTTCAGGAAGGGCCACCTCTACGAGGAAGTCATAGCTTCAGCTAATCAAAGTTGGCTGATGCTGTGATGTTACTCTGAGGCAGGAATGGTGCTTCCAGGTAGTGACATAACTCTACGTGGTGAACGCTGCAATCCAGAAGTAAGTTGAGTATTTCAAATATTCACTCTAGTTACAGGCATCCAAATACTCCTATTTGGATGTAGCCACCATTGATTCACTCTGCTTCTAATCTGTGTGCTCCTTCATTCCCCAAATTCAGCACCTTTTTTTTTTAATTAATTTTTTTTTAAGATAGAAATATTGGGGAATATAAATGGGTTTTGATATTTTCCAAAACTATGGTGATACTCTAATAGCTGATGTCTACAGACGATTCAAGTGATGATGCTTACAAAAGGAAACTCATGAGTAGCCTTCTGACAGATCATTACTATCAAAATATGGCTGACTGATAGTTAGTATTCGGTATTCTTGGTCTCTTTTGGTTTTGATATTCTTGGTCTCTTTCCCAGCTGACACATACCATCAGTGTAATTCCAACAAAGCCTTTAGGCATTCACAAATAAGCAAATTACAGTGCCTGACAATCCCCAAACTGGGATCCWTAGTCCAGTGTTAGGCATGCATGTTCCTCTTCAATATATGAGGAGAATAAGGCACAATACCAAAACATCCAACACCGTCATCTGCAAATGGAGACCTGGGTGGTAGAAAATACTCAAAATTAGTTTCACACCTGATTTTCTCTGAAGCTTCGGCTTGATTTCAGGAGTATTAACTGGCAAGGGTACTTGGTTTGGTGACATTGTAGAGAAGAATAGAACATCCCTTCTTTCACAAACTGTGAAGGGAACAATTAAGTCCGGTGATTTGCTTTAAAATGTAGCTGGTAATCCGAGAAAGGAGGCATTATTGCTTTATAACTTTATGCTACTATGAGTTCTGGTCTCTGCTTGCCAAATATTGTGGACTAAAGGAAGAGAGAGACAGAGTAAGACTAGTAATAAAGACCAGGTTGAATAATTTTCTTCTCTTTACTGCGAATTTCATCTACTATGCTACAGAGTTGGGTTCTTTCTTTCCGTCTTTTTCTCTCTCTCTCTGTCTAGCCCAATGAATGTTGCTTCACTTTTTTACAGAAGCTTCCACAGGAAGGGGGACAAACAAATCCCTTTCATTCCATGTTTTCTCCAAGTGTACCTAGGAGGAAGAAGAGGTGAATTTAATCTTTCCATGCAGAGAAGAGCCTCTGGTCATCATGCAGCTATTTTAGAACTAGTCCAACACGGGCACCTCCACCTCATCTACTTGAATTTTAGAAATACTCCAAGCTGCATTTTTACCTGTAYCCATTCCTCTTTCCATAGCTGAATGTTCTCTGTCATTGGCCATAAGCAGCTGATCACTAATTTCTGCATCCAGATTCAATCTGATATGAAATAGGCCAGGGATTGCTCAAAATAAGGTAGTTCTGACCATAAACTCAATGTGGCTTTGCAGGCTTGGAGATCAGGGAACTGTTTAATTAATGTAGCCATCTCTATGCTTAGACAGCTGCTAAGGTGGTATTGTTTGCATTTCAATTTGAGAATTAGAAAATCTATCTCTGAGCAAATCTTGGTTCAGGTGCTTTAGGATTCTGACTCATGAGGCGGTCAGCTTACTCTGGGATGACTCACCTGCCACTGGAGAAGCAATCCCTGAACTGCTAAAAATTGTAGACTGGCATAATAAGGGAAAACTAAAATCAGACCCATCCCAAGGGAAAACAAGGMCTTAAAACCCTTAGATGCTGTTTGGATCTAGATCTACTTCCCAAATGTCTATTTCAGCAGGCATTGACTGGCATCTGTTTGTAGCATGTCAGCACAGACAGAGGTTTGAATGGAAAAAGACTTAACTACCATTTAATTCTTTTTTAGATCAGCACAAAAGCTTGAGTTGATGCMATTTCAAAGGACATCACACACTCATACAGATGCCATCAATGCTCTATATGTGGTCTGAGTGTAATGCCCAACTCAATMACTATCAATGAATCTACCAGCTTCAGCTTTCCAATGTACCTAATTTATGAAGGAAAAAAACTGATTTTTTATAMGGAGGTTTATCAAGCTAAATAAAACTGTAAAGTGTTTCTGAATGTTTGAAATTCTGAGTTTGTTCAAATTTCATCACAACCTTAGATAACTGAATTTTGTACACCTTACAATAATTCTAGTTTTAATTAATGTTTTCTATTCTTGTTCTAGGAAATGACAGACAACCTAAGCAATGGTGGCCCACATCTGATTTATAATGGAAGTGTATATTAAGAAATTTTTAAAAGTTCCATGGAAGGAAGTGGTTTTAGAATTTTCTTCAGGAAAAAAATCAAGAAATTAAGAAAATGAAACAATCTTAGCTTTTATGGCTCAAACTTCACAACTGCAGACCAGCACAGTTGCAATTCCCTTTTAGAACCATGTTCAAAATTTGTCTCCTAAACATTTTGCGGATATACAATATTTATTCACTTCCTGGCTACTCTCTTTCAGTTTTTTGTCTGAATAATCTTTCTGAATTGTGATAGTATTTGAAATAAACTTTGCAAGACTCTCATTCTCATGAAGACTCAAAAATCAGAAAAAAAACTGAACTGCATTTAGCCCACTCAAAGGAGAAGGCAGAGGAAGAATGGCTCAGGGGAATCTTTTTCTCCTCTCCACTTAGCAGCATCTGGTTTAGTATGATGGCTTCAGATCATGGCATGGTACAGCAACACATTTGCACAGTCCCTCTCCTCACATTCTGAATGCATCCTGCCTCAGTTTTCCCAGCAGATCATATCAAAAGAGAGTGCAAACTCATCTTCCAGAAAGCTCCCATCTCACATCCAGAGTGTAAATGAACAGTGTTCTGAAAACAACACCAATGTCTTTGTTTTGAAAGACAGAATGCTCTAAGAATGCCATAAATCAAAACCTCAATAATGCCTTGTTGTAAAGAAATTGTAAATATTTCCAATTTGTGAATGAAGTATATTTCGTAACTTGTTCATAAAAGACGACAAATAAAATGAAATCTAAACCAGAGATTTTAGAGAGATCTTTTGGGTTTATTTTCTTGTTAGAAAGATCTTGCAGAGATGAACTGACATGCGTGCAGTTTAGCACAATATATTGAAAAGTTTCTAAACTAGTGAAGTAAGCTCAGAAAGGAAAAAAATGAAGGCTGAACAAAGTCATGGTCAAGATCAGAAGTTACTGGCAATTCTCCACACCAACAATAATGTTTGAGGGTATGTTAAAGCAGCAGGTATGCAGCTTTAACTGACCCCAAACTTTATTGTAGAACCTAGTGGTTGGTACAGCCATGAAAAATGGAAGGTATCGTCTGTAGCAGAACATTTACAGCATACTATCAATATTAATATTTGTATAAAATCACTCATATGTTACATAGTGAATCTATGACTTTGCAGTATTGCCCAGCACTGCAACATGAATTTCAGATGTGAGCACCACTGATGATTGGCAGCCTCTGGTGATTCATATCCATGTTCCCAGACAGGTATGAATAGAACTCTATTAATGTTCAAACCATGCCATAAAAACCTCTATAAATTACATCAAATTGTTTTGTGAATCCATATGGCAGAAAATAATCTTTGAATTGAGTATTTTAGAATTGTTGAAGTCCATAAGGGATCTAATTACAACATGGGGAATATCTTCACTGCAATTTAAGTCTCTCCCTTAAACTCCAAGCTAATTAGTTGGATGGCTAAGCTTATGAGTTGAGAAACAGTCCACTTATAAAGCTTCTCTTCACTTACTTACTGTCCCAAAGAGCTTTTGAATTTTCTCAGAGGCCCTGGTACACTAGTATTCATTACATACCTTAGAAATTGCTAATGAGCTTGTTCAGGTTCATTGAAGAATACAGATGGTGTCATAGCAAAATAACTGGATGTTAAGCTACCTCTGCTCAAGGAGGTTCTCCCCTTTCCAGGCATTACCTATCTTTAAACTGCCTCCTTCACTATGTTATTGATTGTTTGTGCTCTTTATAGGTGCCATTGTCCATTCAGTTTGATACTTCTCTTCCTTTGCAGCAGGAAGCATGAGATAAATCTGTCCCCAGTATAGGTCCTTTATGGGAGCATTTTTGCTGCAACTCTGGACACAACCTGCCAAGGCAGAACCATGGTATAAATAGGTGCAGAGATTCACATATGTTGAAAAATGCACATTGAACATACAACCTGGGGAGGTGGTTCTGTAACTTTCCTTCCCTCATTGCCTCARAAAAAAACCAAGGGCCTTATAAAATCAAGACTAAATTAAAATATTACTCAAAAATCCACCTTGGAACTCCCTGGCTGAGGTTCATCACAACTACAACATCATAATTCACCAGAGTCTCTTGTGACATCTCAGGACTAGGAATGGTAGCTTCAGATCCTGGAACAGTTTGTTCAGAATCTGCTCAGGAATGGCATGAAACCACTGACCAGAACAACACCCAGTTATTTATCACAAACATCTAATTTCCTGGCATATTAATGAGAGTCTGGGATAGCRCAGGGAAATGGGTGATTCTTCTCTATCCAACACAGCAGTGCAGTACAGCAGCCACTTCCTCCTACTTTGGAAAGGAAAGGAAAGGAGGATACATCCTCTAAGCTCACAGTGTTTGAAGCCCTGCTGTAAATTATGAAATACTACCACATCATGTCTGCTCACAGAGGTGCTGGAAGGAGAAAGAAGAGATCTGGGCCCCAAATTCAATTGATAGAKGTTTTTTCCTTCTTTTGGTGCCAAGCTTGTAAAATGTAGAAAAACTGGCTGGTCCCTACATAAATAAAAGCCTTGAAAACGCAAATCTGGAATTAAAAAGACTTGGGAACAAATGTGACAGAGTGCTCCTACTTGAGACATAAAAAGAGGATCAGAATTCAGAGTAAATTACCACAATATGCGTATGTGGTAGGGGARTTCTGGGAAAAGTTTCACTGTGTTTAATGGTTTTGTTCCATAATTGCATACAGAATTCAACTGTAATGGAAACACTCTCTGTATGTTTTTGTTACTGGCACAGATGAAAGGACACTCATTCCACTTATCCAACTGCATGAAAAACAGAACTTTCATTTCTCAGAATGCGACCAGCCAGTGTAACTACACCAATAGCTTGAAGGCTGGGCACCCAAGTCCTTTTCAATCTAAATAGGATGAAACATGTATTGCTGTTGACACAGTTGTCTGATTCATGCTGCTGTAAAATCAGATGCTGGCGTATTCTCTCTGAGATATTCAGCTGTTATTTACYGGGTCAAGCAACACTTTTCCTGAAGGAACTTACTTACTGAACTTTGTGCAGAGGACTTGGCTGGTAAGTCCTTGATGCATGTTATAATACCTTAGGCTATATTTTATGCTATACTTAGCATTTCATTGAACCTCAGCTGATGAGAAACACACATATTTTGAATTTACAATAATCAGCAGTGCTTATTGTAAACTGTGCAGAACAGTGGGTATAATATGTTTTAAATCTGTCTTGCACAATCTTCAAAATATATTTGTTGTATTAGGACATATGAATTTCCCTTYAGATGGTATGGAGAGGTATGAAGAACAGTGAAGCAGGCCACATGYAAAAGGAAATTGATATACATTAAGGAAATTGATATACATAATCACAAATAATCATAGCAAAAATTTTCCCTGACAGTGTGATTTTAAAGATGCAGTGAAGTGAGAGTTTCATGGTTTAAGCCATTTTTAATCMTTTCMGATCCCAGTCCTAGGCAGGTTAAGGAGTTAAAAGGAACCTTTTATAATTAAATGCTTAGAGATATCTAAAAGMAGACTGGTATTAGTCTACCATATCATTGTAGATATTTCTGCATAATCTTCCTGCCTAAAATGGTTCTATCTAGCTTTCCTTTTCTTTATCAAAGTGACATCTTTAGCTTCACCATAAACCTCCAAAATCAACAATCAGTACTTACAACCAGAGCTGTTTTACATGCATCTGGAGACAGATTTTGAGAAATATTTTTAGAACTTGTACAAGGGCTAACCAGACAGACTTGGAGTTGCCAGGGGGTGGGGGGAAAAAAAAAGGGAAGAAAATAGGAGAATATTTTTGGTAAAATATAATTTGAAGGATTAAAGATGCTAAATCCATCACAGTTTAGTATCACCAGCCYAAGGAGCTCTAAATGACCTTGGGAAGCTTGCTCAGAAAGGCTTTTTTACTCCTAATTATAAAATTATGAGAATGTGACATGGTGTTTTGAAAGGAAAAAAAGGAACTAGGTGAGGTTAATCAGCAGCTGGGATTTCAGCAGAAGGTGTGTGCCTGGAGACACTTGCTTGGCTATGAAATTGTTGTTCTGCTACAGGAAGGAGCAGCTTTGACTTGGAGCAGAAAGTCCAGAAGGCTGCACCAGGGTCTCTCTTGCCACCTCTCATCAAAACAGTCCAAAAGACACGGAAGACACAGCATAGACACACCTACTTCTGCCAGAGRACCAACAATAAGCTGTGCAGAGCACCCTCACTATTGCTCTGTGGTCCCCTCAAATGAGCTCCCAGCATATATAGAAGTGGCAGGTTAATTGTTTTTCCCCCTTACATTGAATTTGATTTGCTGCAAGGTATCTTTTATGTTCTTTAACCACAAGTCATAGCAGGCTGCTATAGCGACTTCCACATCATTCCAGTTTTGCTTCATAACCTGTAGAAGGTTTGTTTTGKTTTGGTTTCCTAGAGATCTCTCTGAAATGCATTTAAAATCCTGCCATAAACTGCAAAATGTGTCTTTCTAAAAATACATGCAATTATGGCATTTTGAACAGGTTGATCACGTACATTAATTAAAAATGACTTCATCTGCATATTGAAAATAGCTGTTTATATGAACTGGCATAATGTGCAATGGCAACATGCTAGGAAGGCAGGGATGAAGGGGCACCATAAACAGAACTGAAAAGCAGCATATAATTCTGCTGATATAAACCAGGTATAGGAGTCAACACAACTTCCTTTTGCACTCTTGGAAATAATACATGCATTTAAAAATATCTAAGAACCATTAGGATTTCCTACCCTCTTTCCTGAGTCCCATGACTAGTAGCTAGTGTGAGACAAATTCAAATTATGTTACCAGGACCATAAACTTGCTCAGCTCCTCTCCCACGTCATTATGTGAACCCTATTTTTGCTCTCTCCCACTTCATGCTGGTTCAAGCTAGGAGATTGCATCTCATATCTACCCTTATCTCTTTTCTTCTGTTAAAATGCTGCTGAATCCTTTGAAGTGTTTAACATTGAAGCAGTTCTTACCTTTCTTGCCCAGAGAAAGGAAACAACGATCATTGCCTTCATTTTACAGTGAGATTGCAAACAAAGCAAATCTAAATTCATGGTTTACCATGAAGTCCAAACACGCAGACTGACACTATTAAATTTCTGTGGTTGGCTACATTACTGATATCATTGCTGTCTTCCATCCTAAATCCACAAATAAACTCCAGGAATGTTGACAGCTAGTATTTCAGAGGAATATTTATTAACTGTGTAGCACCCTGGAAAAGTGTGTGTCAGTGCTGCTTTTTCAATTATTACATGTGAAGTACAATAGGTTAATATTTATATTTACACTATGGTGGCAGCAGCAGAGATCTTGAAATGGTCCAAGGGTTCTGGATCTAAAAGGCATGAGATTCTGCATGATCGTACTTAATTGCATGATCATGCAATTGATTKTTCTGTTTCTATTTTATGCTTAAAAAAAGTATAAAACTATGAAAAAAACTGTTGAGTTTGTAAATTTACCTGAAGAAATACCTGAATGGATTTTATGATTAACTTTTCCTTCTGTGTAGCACAAGACAGGATACTTAATCTGACAATCCTTTTATAATTCATATAAATCTTTGAAAGCAACATACACTTTTCCCTAAAAACACATAATCTATCACTTCCCTTATTCTAATGATCACAAACTTCCCTACYTTAAAGTAATTTGTTTCTGTGCAGATTCCCCAGGCACTGGCTCTCACTATKCTACTGTATGCTAAATTAAAGAGCCTGGGACAAACTGGAATCAAGTAATTTCTTAAACTTTTGTTGAGTTAGCTTCTTAAAATCCCTCACTGTGGGGCAGATTTCAAGACCATATACRTGTACTTGTACATGTACATGAACGTATACATATACRTACACATACATATATATATATACATACATAACTTCTCTTCTAAACCCTTTAAAATTTTCCCATGTAAACTTAATTTTTCTGTCCTGTGCATAGGAATTATGTCTTTAATTTCTTATCCCATTCATCCCTGCCTTTCCAAAGATACATTGGACCAACAGCTAGCAGGCTAAGAGTTCTCATCTCTCCTTGACTGCTTTGAACTAGTCTTGATCCTACAAGGATGTTAAAATTGAATAAAATTCCATACTGTCTTAGCTTTTTCTCCCCAGTTTCTTATCAGACAAACAGCCTATTTTCCCTGTAGGAGTAATGAAGAAAATAAGGAATTACTTTACATTTTAGACTCTGTCTCCTTCTCTGATTTCCATCAATAGATAGACAGATGTCTTGTGTGAATTTGTTGCAGGCTGGCAAGTTTAACACTGATACATATACACCTAGGATTTTAAAATGTGCTGTAAGGAATTCTGCAGAACCCAGATCAGAGCAAGTTGAACTACTGAGGCACCCCTGACCTGAGCTTCTCAGCCATATGCTGGGAGGTGRGGCTGACAAACATGAAGACAGAAGCACCCACACACACAAATGCAGTGCTCCTGCACACTGCAGGTGATGTACAGGAACACATTGTGTGGCACAAGACACCTACACTGCTTCAAAGCCACACCTAGCTCAGCACAGACAGACCTCTGCTCTCTCKAGCTTTCAAAACCAGTCATCAAACAAGGCTGCAGGACTACACAGGGATTGCATTCCCATCTGTCAAAGGAAAGATGCTTCCCTTATGCTAAATGGTTTGCTCAAGAGGGAATGACCTTTCTTTCCCCTCTTAGGACACATGTTAGCTTTTTCAGAGTCTGTGYTATGTACTTGAGTCACAGCAGTCTCTTGGCAAGTAATGGAGCCAGAATGAGYGTCCAACAAAACAGCTTCAAAGATACGTAAATATTAATTTGTTGCAATTTGTATTTCAAGAAAATGTTGCAAGTCTTAACTCCGTGGTGATTCTATGGCTGCAATTATGGGATTGTGTACGTACAAAGGAGCCAGTAGCATCTCTGTTGCAATACTGGAAAATTTGGGAAAAAAAACCTCTGAGAAAAAGGGCTTAAGGGTTTAATGACATAGTGACACATCATGCCTTCAATGGCAGACAAAAAAACCCCAAAACACAACACCCAAAATAAAAAAAAAACCTAAACAAATCCAAAATCAAACCAAAACAAAAAAATACCACTAATGTAGTCTTGTTCAATATATCTTTACATTCACCACTTTCATTGTAAGAATTYTTTTGTGTGTTCAATTTATTCTTTTATRTCATRCACTTGTGTCTCCCCAATGCTCTATAGTATTATATTCAATATTTGTTTTGAAAATCACGCAAGCAGAAAAAAAAATTGAAGAATATTTGAAAATAAATGCTCATGCTTTATGAACAGAAGTCAGTATGTTCATGTGCCTGGGGCTTCAGCTTCTCAAATGTTAAATTAATGTCTCTTTTGAGGACTACATTTAAAGGTATGCTTAAGAAACTGCTTCCACTGAGAGTAAGATTTATGTTTAAAGTTGAACCTGAACAACTGTCTCAAATAAGGAGTTTTTTGTAATGGCAGACTAACACTCAGACAAGTCCAATGATTAGCACCTATTTTTGTAGTGGTGTCAGTATGAGAATCAGGGCCTTAACCTGCATTGCCCTGAGCGCTGCAAAAAATAGTAAGTGGATGTGCAGGCACAAAAGTGATCAATCAGAATAAATGAATTTTATAGGGACAGATCCACTGAAGGACAAGAAAAGTAAAAGGACAAACATAGGGATTTTTGCTGCTTTCTCCCCACCTTTCCATTAGCACCCAATAGCGAAAAATGCCCATTTCCATCAGTCAGTGCAATCACAGCTGCCTTGCCTGCACACTCCTACGAGATAGACTGCACCATCCTTCCCCCTCACAACAGCTACATTTATARTCTGCAATACCTGCAAGCCTTTAAGATTACTCCTTTCAATGGTTTCCTCAAATACACTATTTTAATCCCCCCAAAAAGGTTAATGTTTGAACACTGCATGGTTTGTTTGGAAGCATTTACTTTTGATTTCAAGTAAATGCACATTTTGGGGACTTCCATGATATATATTGGTTATATCAAGGAATGGAAACATTACAGATGCCCCCCAGCTTACTGGCAAAGAGAGGACATTCTGTCAAAACAACAATTTTTTTGGGAACTAAGAATTTAATTTAAAATCTCCTTCTTTGATGGCACTYATATCTTTGGCATTTACATTCCCAATGTTTATCTTGATGTCTTAAGAACACTTAAGTAGAACATTTAYTTGCAAATAAAATTTCATAACTTGGCAGACTTGGGTTTGCTTTATAAACCTAAGAACTATAAATCCTTTTCCATATAAACATATGTATTATTTCCTACTGAAAGTGKGTGACAACTAAAAAGTTTACTCTCAATCTATAAACCTGCATGAGACAACTCATCCAACATGATCAGTTTGCGCAGGCATAATTAAAAATATACATGTCCAGTAAAGGTAAATAAATATATAAAAAGTATGAAATAGTGACTTGCCACGAAAATTATACTGTATGTTAGAATAACCTATTGGGAAGCAGTTGTGGTGGAAAATTACAGGAGAACCTTTTTTCATCATTCTGCTGAATTTAAAACTAGCAAAAAAGTGAAGAAAACAAAGACATCYCAAACTGTCCTTTTTGCTGAGATGYACACAGCCCAGCAGTGAGGGGGCTGCCAGGGAGATCTGTTCAGTTTCTCCTGTCTGCAAGTATCTGTAGAGATGGTCCAAAGATTTGCAACACTAATGTGGGCATCATGCCTTCTGCTCTGAGACACAGAACAAAAACAGAATAAAAATAAAAAAAAGATTAAAAAAAAAAAAAAAAGAAAAACCCAGTGTATTTTTTAAATGACACCTCAAGTGCCACACTGATTGCACTGGGGGTCACTGCAGAAGTGACATTACTTACCGAGAAAGAGCTCAGTACTGGCTTAGTTGGATTACTTAACTTTTTGCACAGCTCATCAGCAAGAAACTAGGAACAGGCCTCAGCATGGGTTTAAGTGTGCTGGACCCTGTGGCCTGTGTGGTTTGTAGCTGCCTCCAGCTGGCCAGCCTGGCTGCCACACTGCGCTGCCCTGGAGGGACACCACACCCGGCTCACCCGGCCAAGGAGAAGCTGGGGGCATTCCAAGGCACACAAGGTCCTCAAACCACTTCTCTGGAGCCTGGCTGTGCTAGTGAGCTCCAATCTGACAACAAGTCTGCATTTCAATCCTCCAATGGAGATGGTGAACATGAACTCAAACTGAGAGTAACGTCAATTCAGGACTGTGTAATGTTAAATCCTACTGGTGAGTCCAGCATTAAAAGGCATTAGATTCTGATATTTATCAGCTTTGGGAGCTGCAAACAAGGCCTTGCAAGCCTGGTATCTTATGTGCCTTGCTCTCAGAGTGGAATTCAAAGTTCATTTAAATATTTGGCTAGTTGTGGAGAAAAGGTCGAGCTTTGGCTCTCCAGAGAAAACATTTATCCTAATCCAGAGCTCAGAATTTTTACCATAAATCAGTAACCTGTTAAAAGAACTGAGCACTTATAAACTYAGGCTGTCTCAAGAGGACTTCAACATTCTACCATCTGAAACACWCCTGGACAGCAAGAGCCTAATTTGCTCATCCTGAGAGCATCCAAGCTCCCATTCTGATTTCTCAGCAGCATCCACTGTCTCACTCAAGGTGACACTGGAAGGCCCTCTTCTGTCGGAATGAAGCAAGAATGATTTACTGCACAGAGGAGCATGAAAAGAAGCACTGCTCTGGGAACTGCTGACTAGCACAGCCAGCTGCAGGCCTTGAATWTTGCTGTTGGCTTGTTGTACTTTCTCTCAGGTTTGGCTGTTGGGGCTTCCTTCCTCCATCACCACCTACGCAGAGAAATTTCTCATGCTCTAAAGTGATTTGGGTGAATGAAAAGAGAATCCAATATGAGAGCGGGATTTTGTCCACACCTCATTTATTTTTTTTCCTACTTTCACCAGTGTAGGGAACATTAAAATTGTTTCTCACAGAAGAGTCCCTAACACTCATGTTTCGTTTTGCTTTGGTTGTTGGGTGATTGGTTATTTTGGGGTTTTGTTTTGTTATTGGTTGGTCTTGGTTTGGGGGTAGGAGGCGGGTTTTTTTTGCCGGGGGGCGGGCAGGGGAGGTGGTGGTTTTTGGTTGGTTGCATGGTTTCAGTTTTTTTACTATTACCATGACTTCTGAAATCTTGGAATTTTTATATGGAGGGGGGTGGATGTGATGGTAAGCAGTTGAACCAGGTAAATGAGAATGTGAAAACCCATGAACTCAGCAGGAAGTTGAACGAGAACAGAAAATTTTCTCTTCAAATTAAGGASAATTTGACAATTGCCTAAATGTATGCTGCCTTATCTTTATCCGTGACATTCAGTGACAATTCAGGCATCAAGTGATACCTAGCAATGACACATTCAGTGGTGAGGGACACTCTAACAGTTTTCAAGATAAGGCACAGCACATTGGAGATTACATAATCTACTGAAGGTGCATTTGCTTGAGCACCTAGAGCTTCTCTGCTCAAATGCAAAAACTGACAGTCAAGCTCTTCAGTATCCACTCAAAATAATGACTGCTACCCTTTATTTTCCCAAAGGTAGATAGTGCTGCTATTGATAGCCAGAGGCTCAGCTCCTCTAAGAAAATCAATTATATTACAGACCTTCTGAAGTAGTATACAATACCTGAGAAGGGCAGCAGAAAAATGATAAATCTAGAATTGTYTTACACTGATGTAATTTTTTTAATTCTCATTCTTAAGCAGAGATTTAGAAAGGATTTCTTCAGCATTTAAGCAGATTTTCATGCACAAAACACTGATTAAAATAATTAAAAGCTTATCTTTGAGTTACCGTATTCTTGGAAAAGGAATCTCAGTGGTTCCTGAAAATAAACAGGATAAACAGGAAGATGCTGTAATGATTACTCAGCCTCTTTGGCTTGCAATGTGAAAACMGAATCCCTATCAGATTTGAGATTTTTTATTTTTTTATCCTCGTAGGACGGAAATACAACAAGAACAATTGTTTTGATATTATCCAAGCAAGTTCATATTTGATCCAAAACAAAAGCATACACTTAGGAGAGTAAAACTAAGCACATTTTTAACTTCAAAAAGAATTGTCTCTCATTTCTATTACATTTGGGGCAAAGGCTTCAACTTTTCCAGTCTATCAATACTGCAGAAGAAAATACAGACAAAAATCTATGTTAAACTACGTTTAACTGCATAAGAAAATACAGACAAAAATTCCCAAGATTAATGTGTTACCCTGAACACATAATAATCTACCTGCTAAATTCTGTAGATAAGAAAAAAAATCCCCATAACTGAATTATTTATCCTTGTTTTTAATACTTCTCAAGTGTCAACCCTCCTGAAATTCACTTGTAAAAATCAGATTGCAGTACAGGGGCTTGAAAACAGCCTAGGAGATACAATCAGCTATCTTTCTTTCAAACCAATGGTTACTTTGGACCTCTCTTGAATGGCAAACTCCTCAGATCTGGGACCTGTTTTCCAGGCCAGAACGATTAACAGTTTTCTATTTAAAGAAAAAAATATATATAGGAATAGAACTGTGCAAGAAAGGATTAAAGTATAAATGCCTCAGGGTTCCTCATTTCATTTATAAATGTCTTCACAATTATTTTTGTAACAGGACTCAGGATATTGGGAACACTGAAAAGACAGAGTAGGCTACTATTAGTAGAACCAGAAGATTATTTTGTCTTTTGCAGTATCTGGAAGAAGTATAGGAGTCATAAAACAAGATGACAAAAARACATTTTCTACTCTTAAAATAAATAGCATCTGACTTTTCTGGAGGCAATCCCCTGTGGATCCTTAGTTCCCATCTTTCCTGACATTTCAAAAACACCAGAGTAAAAGATAGCTGGAAGTTTCTCAGAATATAAATTGCAAAATAGCACAGACAGATTGTCAAGAGACACCTCATTTACCCCATTTACAACCTGTGCATCCATCTCATTTGTTAGCATCATTCATCAGAAGCATTCACAGTGCTGCAGAAAAGCCTTACTGTTCTTGCAGTGGCACARGCTGCTTTCCTCCCTTGTTTCTGTGGCAACATCACCTCTTGTTTCTATGAGAAAGGTCACGTTACCATATTATTTAATCCACGATCTGAACACACTTCACTCACTGGCTGGAAACACACAGTAGGGTTTCAGCATTGGACCAACAAACAGCCAGACCTCCACAGGTCATGATGTCTCTGCTATTGAAACTTTGCCTTSAAGCACCAGTGGAGCTGGAGAGGAGCACCACAGTCAGCACCAAGCATCTACAGCAGGTTCCTTATTTATGCAGATATAAGGCCAGGGAGCTACTTGAACACAGGTCTTTCAGTAGTATATTTATTTCAGTAAATATATATTATATATTTTTATATATAATATATTATATAYAWTATATATAWWATAYATAWWATATATTATATATATATTATATATAGTATTTCAGTTGTTTCTTTCTATAATATAGATATTTTATCTGCACAAGAGTGATTGCCAGTCATATCAGCCATTTCCCAGCAGGCAATAACCTACTTAGAGAATCGACAGCCAAAGGCAGATCTAGTCAATCCCCAACTGCTTGAAGATGTCCATCCCAAGAATAGAATCACAGAATTGTTTGGATGGAAGAGACCTGAAACATTGTCTAGTGCCAACTCCACCAGCTGTGGGGAGGGATTCCTTCCASTGGCTCAAAGTCCCATCCAGTCTGGCCTTGAACACTTCCAGGGAAAGGACATCCACAACTTTTGTGGGCACTATGTTTCAGTGCCTTCTTTCTCATATCTAATCTAAGCTCACCCCTTTTTAGTATGAAGCCATTCCTCCTTTGCCCCACCACTTCATACCCTTGTAAAAAGTTCCTCTTCAGCTCTCTTGTAGGTCCCCTTTAGGTACTGGAAGGTGCTGTAAGGTCTCCCTGGAGTCTTCTCTTCCACAGCCTGAACAACCCCAACTCTCTCAGTCTGTCCTCACAGAGAGGTGCTCCAGCCCTCAGATCATCTTTGTGACCCTCCTTTGGACTCACTCCAACCACTCCACGTCCTTACATCAGGAATGTCACTACAAATCAAGACAAATTAGTAGCTGAAAGAMATTAACATAACTGCTGTCTTATCGYATTTCTTTACCTTAATGTTTTTCTAAGTCATTTCCTAGCTATTAGGGATTGACCTACTAATTGCTGACAAAACAAAGCAGAGTCTGCATAGTGTTACACAGATTAAATTTTCAGCCAGGCATGCAGTCTCTTACATCCTTCTCTTGGATGACGGCACTTATCCGTACCAAGGCTATTGTGTGCCATCTGGTGGACTTTCAGCATTTGGTACAATTTATTTAAGTACAAATTAAGAGAGTCCTGATACACTGTCAGGGGAATCTACCTTCTTGGGCCATTGACAGTTTCATCTTATCATCCTATATTTGCTCAAATTMATGTGTGCCTGACAGTAACAACTTAATTCCTCTCACATTTGCAGTCAAATRAGCCTGTACTACTCTAACCATTGTTAACTTTAGCTAATCCTTTGCACTGATAGATTTTATATGTAATTGAATGGTCATTCTCTTAAAAATAACTTCCACAAAGCAGAATTCCAACAGAATTCCATATAGAGGACCACAAGCTGACAATCCTCAATGACATTTAGGTGCTTAGTTCTCAAYGACCAAAAAGGCTAGGATTAGTCTCTATTTGTCATGAGGGTCAAAGATATTGAAGCAAACCTATTACCACACAACTTYAAAAACAAAACTGAGAGTTTGAGTACTCATTCTTCCTTCTAAGCAYGACAGCAAGAACTTTCATTAAAAATACTGTAGGGTTAAAAGCGAAAAAGGAGAAGCCAGCTAAAACATTTGAAAAAAAATCCAGAGCACAATTTTTGTACCATAACTAACCTATGCAGTTGAGGCATTTCTTCATTTGTCCTTTTTATAGAGTGCAAGCTGTGGGATAAGGAACTTGCGGTGGAATAAATTTCAAGATGCACAAATTCCTTCAGGCACACAGTCCTAAGGGGGAGCGTATTTCCTACTCCAGCACACTGCCATCAGCATTCTTCCACTCTGCAAGACTTCCAGGATTTTAAGGCTGGGTGAGGGCCACTCTCTGAATGAATGAGTTGCACGTGCMGCAACAGAGCATCAATAAGCAATTGGATGAACTTTCTACCCAACATACATTGTCAATTCAAAACCTGGATACAAGATGGCAGTGACTGTATAGATAGAAAAGACCAGCTGAGAGGCGCAGAAGTTGTGGTTGTTAAGGAATCTCTTTTTTGGAATCTGGCCATCCTTTCACAGAGAAAACAAGACAAACCCAGATAAAACAGGAAGTAAGAACAGCAGTGACTGCAAAGGCAAGTTTTGGGTTTGGTCCCCATTGTTACTTGCAACCTGACCTCTAGAGAAAAACAGGCTCAGCACAGTCTTATCAGCCACTGTGGGACTTGGCAAACGTACCAACAGCTGTGCTGGTTTAGACATTGATTTTAGCTGTCTTTTTGGACACAGGCTCACTGCAGTGCTGCTGAAAGGTCAGCCGAGACAGACTCTTTAAGCTGAAAGCTTACATCAAAAAGCRAAAATTTATACAACCAGGGAAGAGAAAGAAGCCAAGAAATGAATGTGGRGATATTAGGATTTAAGTCCTATGCTCCAGATGTTTTTAAGAACTGGCTGGAGGAGGTGGCATTTGGATTGAGATTCCTTCTTTCATCAGAGTATCTTTTACAGGGAGGTAGTGAGTCCAAGTCATGCCATAGGTCTGAAGTCTCTACAAGACTGCAAGACAACACTGCTTTCGGTACAGACAGACCATGCTGCATCAGCAAGCAGAGGGACCTGGCAGGTGTGGACTTGCAGAGAAGAACAGCTTCTTCCAGGTGCTGAGGCCAGGTATTTACAGTTAAAGGATTTCAAACAGGCTATTTTGAATTATCTCTGGCCTACCACACAGACTTAATGACCACTAGGATTTAAAGTTCATTCTCCCGATTGCTTTAGCCTGAAAGGAAATCTGAAAGTCCCAAGAGCACTGTGCAATGAAAACCATGCACAGAAGCAGGGATAAATGGAGATCCAATCAGAAAGTGCAGACTCAATCTCATAAGGAACTCTCTAGTGACAGAAGTCCATGGGGATAACCTTGGATAGCTGCAGGCCCTGAGAGACAGAGCCCTTCTGACACAATCTTGGCCAACCTGACTACAGGGTGAAAGACAAAAGTCCACATTTTTGTTCGTGCTGCTTTTCCATCTTATTATTAGTTTTCATTTTATGAGCAAAGGTGAGTTTTTATTATCCTGGATAAAATTGAGTAGAGCCCTTAGTGTATTATATGTTCTCACTGCAAACTAAATCCACTCATAAATAAGAGTTATAAAAAATATATTTCTTTTAGGAATAGAAGTGCATGCAGTTATTGTTTAAGGTCTTTAACCAAGATTGAAAGCACATTGCAAGGTTTAAATATGATCCAAATAGTTGAAATAAAAAATACAATATTTTTTCCAGAAAGCTGAGACCATATAACATGAAATTAATTTCAACAGACATTAAATACCTTGGAGGACTAAAGCCACATAGGAATACAGATTACAGTAGTTCAAGACATTTTCTCTTTCAATTTTGGAGTTTGCTATGACATCTGAAAGCCATTTTTATGTCAGGTCTTTCACACTAATCCAACTTTACTTGCAGTAAAGTACTGCAAATTATACCATTTGTTTTACTTGTGAAAGCTAACAATGTCCTGTCTTCACAGTGTGTTCAGTCAAAGAAAACTTTCTGGTGATGTAGTATTTAAGTAGTTTCAAAGGCCTTTGCATCACTAAATGTTTTATAGGGAGTTCAAGGCTTTCTGGTATCTGACGTAAGGCTTGTTTTCACAAAACAGTGTTTCCGAGCCCTCCACGGTATAAAAAGAATTTTAACACCTGTAATGAAACCGATACATACTTTTTTTTTTTCTTTTGTAACTCYCCATATGGATTCAATCAGTTTGAAACTGTGCATTTACTATAACAAGTTAAGTTGATATAAATTAGATTTAAATCAGTAAGAGAACACCTTTTCAACGTTTTGCATGAGTTCAGTTGAATCAGTTTAAAGTAAAATCATATCGYGCCGCTTTGTGTGGATATAAAGTCTGAATTACTTTTCTGGACCATATCTTCACTAACCAGCCACAAATTCCATCATTCCCAACTGGACAAGGTTTTAGTACTGCAGTTCTAGTTTAGTACTGCAGAAACTATAAGGTTTCTSGACAAGGTTCTAGTACTGCAATTCACTTTGTAAGTAATTGCTGGGTAGAGTGAACCAGCAACCCTTTTGAGGACTTGTACTTTATTTTGTTCTCCTCAGTCTGCGGTTATTAAATKTATTTAAACATTTCTCACCATACACACAAACTGGATCTGGGGTCTAGCAACAGACGACAAATTCTTTATTCTTAAAACTGCTGTATGTGAAGAACGCCACTAAGGTAATTCATCACGGCGCCTGTTGCCTGGATTACCAAATGCCCAATTTAAATTCACCAGGCCAATTCACAAGTTTCCGATGCTGAAACTCTCCTGTGTATTTCCAGCTAGCGAGTGAAGCGTGTTCAGATAGTGGATTAAATAATATGATAACGTGAAATAAATAATAATATTAAGAATAAGAATGATATTAAGAATAAGAATAAATGATGTGATAACTTTCTCATAGAAACGAATTCACAGGTGACACGTTTCCTGCCCCCAGGAGCAGGTGGGCACGGTGCGGGTTCCCGGGCGCGGGGCCGCGGCTCCGGGCGCCGCGCTCRCAGCGGGCCGCGGCTCGATCCCCCTGCGCGCCGCTCCCGTAGGAGCCGGATTCGATGCTCCTTCCAACTCAGGACAATCCGTGATTCCGACACGTAAAACGGGTTGGAAAGAGTTAAAAATGACACCGTCCAGCGGCACGAAACGCCCCTCCGAAGGCGAACACACCCCCCCGGAACTCCGTCACTGCCGCGGCCGGGCTCGCCGCGGCGGGGGGAAGGGTCTGACGCCATCGTAGCGCGCCGGGGGCCCGTTCGTGCATGGCCGTGCCGCGGGAGCC
>JACDOX010000005.1:13931771-13948346 GCA_014549065.1 Cardinalis cardinalis
CGTTCGGCGCGGCCCGCGCGCTGGTGGCGCGGCGCCACTCGTGCCTGGTGGCGGCGCCGCACCGGCGGCACGTGGCGCTGCCCCCGCGCTTCCTGGGCCGCAAGCGCTCCGGCATCCGCGCDCAGCTGGACGCCGAGCTCCTGCGCTACTCGGAGAGGTGCGGCCGCGGGGCCCGGGCGGCGCCGGGGGAGCGGCTCGGCCTGGCACCTAACGGGACCCCTCCTCCTTGTYCTTCCAGCCTGCAGGGCGTGCCGGTGGCTTACGACAACATCAAAGTGGTGGGGGAGCTCGGCGACATCTACGACGACCAGGGGTTCATCCACCTGGAGGTGGAGGCGGACTTCATCATCTTTAGCCCCAAGAAAGGGAAGAAGCTGGTGGTATGCGAACGCCTTGGCGTCTCACGGGATGGGCTTTTTTTATTAAGTAGTCAAAGCTTGGTTTATCTCAACATCAAGTGGTCTGGGGCTTAGGTGGAGACCTGTTTTAGTTTATGTTAGCTTATTCGTTTATGGGTAGTTCATAGCAAATTGTAGTAGTCTGTATTAGTACTTTTTACTGTAATTTGTCTGTTTTGTCTGTCTCTAGGTTTGCTGAATTTRCATATAATTATATATTGCTAAACCATTGTATCATAAGGATTGCATGTTTAGTCGTGTATCATAACTGTGTGTATCATACAAGTGCTCCATTCTGAAGAGCAGATAATTCTCAAACAAGTGTATTTGTTATAGTGACAGAAATGTTTAGGATGCTCTCAAGTTCGGTTCCTCCAGCCATCAAGTTGAAGCCCGCCTTTCAGTGATGGAGTTGTGTGGATCACGGAGCAGCTTTAAGCTTGTCAAAACCCTTGCTCAGCACTTGTGTGTGAAGCATGTTGAGAGCTGGCTTACATTCATTGYGGTGCCACACCTTTTGCAGCACAGGTGGTGTTTTTGTAATTGTGTTTCAGGATGAATGTGCCATCTTTCTAGGAAGAGAATTGAAAATTTTTCAGTGTCTGTCATGAATTCTATGGGTAAAACAAAGGTGGATATGGTTTCATATGCACATGTGTCAGAAACCCACTGAATAGAGTATTTAGAAGCTTTGTATGTGTCTTCCCTATCTTTAGTTGCTAAGTACTGCTGTGCCAGCTTGAACAGCATTTTAGGCGAGTAAATCAGACTTAAAATGGCTTCAAAGCAAAGTYGATCACTCAAGTGTAAGGAAAGAGTTACCTACTCTATTCAGGTATTCACTGTAGCTAAATCCCATGTTTTCACTTCTTGTCCTGCAGTTCAGTTCTATTTTCAGAGGAGTTGTATGAAGAGTTTACAGGACTAACTTTGATTTTAGTGAAGGAGCATTAACTTATTGCTAGATAAACTGACTTCCTAACTTGTACATAAACTCTTACTGAAAATTTTCCATATGGGAAACYAAATATTTAATGGGTTTGCATTGAAAGGGCTGATTTTTGCTATAGACTTGCATGACTTTCTTTTTCTTTTTCAGGGTGTAATTAATAAAGTGGCCCCKAGTCACATTGGCTGCCTGATACATGGATGCTTCAATGCATCCATCCCCAAGCCTGAACAAATGTCCCCTGTACAGTGGCAAGAGCTGGGGTTAAAAATAGGGGATGAACTGAAATTTCAAGTGTTGCACTTGGATTCTGATACAGCTGGGGTATTCTTCATTCGAGGAGGACTCACTAAAAGCAGGTACTGTGCCTTAATAGAGAATATTTTTAACTGATTTAATAAGTTTTTTGCAAGCTAAGTGATTTTAATTACATCTTAGTCTTTCAGCTTTCTTATTTTTACACAAATCCCTATATAACTGTATATATAACTATATACATACATACATATATATATATATATATAAAACTATATACATATATAACTATATATATATATATATATATGTTGTCTTTAACTAAATTTTCTGTTGTTTAGGACTCCCATGGAAGTTTTCTCTGAAAAAAGTAAAACTAGGTGTTTCTTGAGCTTTAAAAGTCTGAGTATGTTGACCTATTAATTGTTGATTGCATATATAATAACTTGCTCAAAATAGCACATCCAGGTGTCCAAGAGTACCTTTGTGCATAGGCTTTTCAAGTGCAAACAGTCCTGGGGTCCTGAACACAGTGATTACATTGCAAGCTGCACACAAACACATGCATATGTATTGTATAATGACAAATACATGACTTAAATACTTGCTGAAACGTGAGAATTTCAAAGATGAGAAAATGTGTCAACTTCTTCCTTARGCCTCTGTAAGTTTATAGGGCACCTTGCAAAAAAACTTGTCTTCAGAAGAATTCATTCATGTTTTTATTCTAAAACAGTCCTTTACTGAGCAGTGTTTTTCTTTCAACATGGTTTTAGTTTTGATTAAATCTATACTATGACTCCTACTGGTAAATTCATAGCATTTTTTGTTTGTTTCTCCTTTTGATCTGGAAGGATACTCTGGATCGTTTCAGTGGACTTACAGTGAAAGTTAGCAGTTTTGTCTTCAGTGCCTCTGGGGCCATAAAAACCTCCATGGTTTTTAACTGCCTTCTTTCCATATTTGTCTTAGACATTTTTTCCAGTGCTCTTGGTTGCAAGGTACCTCTTGGAGAAGGGAATCTGGTGTTTTTTGTGGAGTTTTTTTGGGGGTTTTGTTTTTTAGGGTTTGGGTTTTTTTGTGTGTGTGTGTTTTTGGGTTGTCTGTTTGTGGGGGGTTTTTTGGGTTTGTTTCTTTGGGGGGGCTTTTTAATACTTTTCAGGCATCACCTTTGTTTTAATTAGAGTAGGGTAATTGCTTGGTAAAATCAGCAGTGTGCCTCATAAATGACTGAATAGGCCACTAGCTGGGTGTTTGTGTGAATGACTTTAAAAAACCCAGAAGATCTTTACTACACAATGTGTAGTTATGAATTAGGGGATGAATAAGCACTAGAAACGAGAAACTACTAAATGCTCTGTGTGGCGCTTTAGAGAAGAAATTTAGGCTGAGATTCGAAAGAGAATATTTATTATGTGGTTAGAAGGAAGCTAGTAAGCTAATAGAAATTACCCTGAGAGTATTTAACTCTGATTCTCAGAACACAGAGTATCATGTTCTCCACTTGTTGTTGTTTTTAGCAAATGTTTATCTTCTGTCTGCTTGGTGTAAATACATGTTTTAGCAAATTTTGACATTTCACTTGTGAGGTGCCCTAACATGTCTCTAATCCAGTTTATGTTGTATATTTCTTTACAGCATGCGGCCCAAAAAATCTGATGCARTCCCTGAAAGTACAAATGGGGATGAAATTCAAAAGCTTGACCACCAGGAAAATGGTCTGAATAACAGTGGGGAAGATAATGTCACAGAAGAGCCTTTAAATGAAGTGGGTAACCTTGGGAGGGAAAAAGAGGAAGAGCCAGGTGTTGATGCTGTGAATGGATTATGTGATGATAAAAAGAAGAAGAAGAAAAAGAAAAAAGACAAGGACAAGGACAAGCAAGGAGCACAGGAACTTGTATTGCCTACCAGTGACTCCAGTGGTTACCAAAGTGACCATAAAAAGTCAAAGAAAAAGAAAAGAAAGCATTGTGATGAAGTTGAAGAAAGTGAATTATCTCAGCTGTCAGAAAAACCCAAAGCAAAAAAGAAAAGGACTAAAGTCTGAAGTGTCTTCCCTGCATTACATTTCTGATGTTTTTGATAAGTTTCAATAAAACCCTGTTTTGAAAATGTGTTTCACTTTTTCTTTACTACACAGTCTGCTCTGCTAGATCAGATGGTGTTTGTGTGGATTTGTGCGCCAGCAGTTTTAAAGGCAGGATCTTTTCAAGTAGTGATAGAAGCAATATCTGCCTGGCTTTTTTACTGGAAAACAAGGCACAAAAGAACTATGGAATGTAATTACAGGGGCACGTGTGTCACCTCTGTGTCTGCTTTCCTGTTCCACATTAGCATTAGCCWGCTGATAGTTACAATGTGTGCTACTCTGACTCCATCTTTGCCAATCGGTGGCTTGATTTTACAAGAGTAGTTTAGGATTACCTTTGGGTTTCTGGGAAATTCATGTGAATTCCCAGGAGACCTAAAAGAAATTTTTTTTTGAGTTTGAGTTTTCAGCTTTTGGTTGCAGCTCTTTACAGTTGTGAGGAGCTCTGGGGAGAAATGTAGTGTGACATAGTGTAGTGTTTCATCAAGGTGGGAAGCTGTGATGGCTTTGGTATTGATTTACCTGTTACAAGAAGAACATAACCATTTCTTTGAAGGCTTTGTAAGTAAAGAGCATGAATGTGGAAACTTGCTGTTCATCTCTGTTCCTAGGTGATAAAACATTTTGCTGTAGYGATTAATACTGATGCTATTAGCTCACTTCAATAGAAGTGTTTACACCTTCTAATAACATCCATTCACATTGAACATGTTCTGAATTTCAAGTGTGACAATACTTAGGGCTCGCTTTGTGTATCAATGTCATTTATACGTCTTTAAAATTCCAAATGTACCAAGACAGAGTTACCAGCTTACAAGCTTGATGGTATGACAGTACATAGTAGGCATTTTAAACTTWTGGCACTATAAAGAACCAAGTTAAGACTTTGTGAAGACATACAAGAAAGTGCACTTAAGTAGCTAATGCCAGCAGTAGCGGCAGAAACTGCAGGATGTCCTCTTGTGTTTGCTCTTAAGCATAGTTCATCTTGAGATGAAGCCAGTTTCTGAACAGTCCTGAGGTGAGCATGAGTTGTCCCTGTTGTGTTTCTATGTGTGATTCTGACACTTGATTTCCATGCAATTTCATAGGCMCTGGCTCTTCTATCCATTTCTCCTGTATTGTTACAAAATCGAGAAGTCAGGTGATGTTTGTAGTGTATCATACCATGCTGCAGGATCAGCTGGGGGCAGTATTCTGGTGTGTTCATGGTTGCAGAGAATGACACTGAAGTCCCATGCTGCTGTACTTAAAGTAAACAGGCAAGCTGAAGGTTGAGACATAATTTTGTCACAAATTATGTTCTAGTTCCACCTTTATATATATATATATATATATATATATATATATATATATAATATATGTATATTTAGGTAGTGACGTGAGGGACAAGTTGTATGGATGGGTAAGAAACAGAGAGGAGGATGGCAAGCACAGATATTTTTTGATGATGCCAACATGAAGAGAAGGATGGAGGCAGTTACTCTTGGGGATGAACTAGAGATTGAGGCACATGATTTGATCTCTTACTCCTTAACACTCACTGTACCTCACTTTCTCTTCAAGGGAAGGGAAACATCTCCAGAGTCAAGCCTCACCAGTTGATAGAAGCGGTTTGTAGCACCAAAAGTCTGTTTTGCTCTGTTCTGATTTTCATCAACATGCAAAGGAAGAAGACGTTCAGGGAGAAGTAGTGAAGTTGCAACTAAAGAATCAAGTAAGAATATAAATGCTTTCGACACTTTGCTCTTTTTCCACTTCTGCTGCTTTACTGTTCTGTTACTGGAAATTGCTTCCTGTAGTTCAGCAAACTGTGCAAACTGTTTTGTTGGTGATTAGTCTTTTCTGAAAGCCTACAATAGTCTCAGTTTTGGGCCTTACTTAGAGGCAGGTTTATTTTTGGTGCACAAGTTTGGCTGGCGCCCACTTGTATCATTTTTTGGTTTTCTTTCTTGGGTTACAACAAAAGAGAGCAATTAAAAATAAATGCAGGAGCTGGCAATTAATGATTCCTGAAGTTKTTTCTCCAGTGATACAAATACCATAACATGTTAAATTCCTGCTGAGTTTTGTGTCTGTGGAAGGGGAAAAGTGAAGAAAAGATTTCAAAAAAGAAGGAAGAAAAACATTTACACAGTTGGAGGCAGTATTGGCAGCCTCAGAGCTGCACTGTTGATGTTGCTGTAAATACTGTTTTGACATTTGCTAAATATGGCAAGAAAACTTGGATTTTCAAAAGTGAATTTTCACTCAGATCATGATTTAAATAACTTGTCTTTGTTTTTTCCCCCATAAAAAGGCAAGATTTTCTGATGCTTGTAATTAACAAAGGAGCTGAACTTGACACTTTCCAATAAAGTTTCTCTGAAGTTTGAACTCTATAAACCTTTAAATTTCTGCATTCATTCCCTTGGACTACAAATGAAGAGTTATATTGAATTTTAAGTTGAGGCAAGATTTTTGARTATATAAAACAATAATTTATAAAATTTCCTGAGAGACCAGTTGACTATTTTTTTTGTACAGCCCTTCTGTTATTTTTTTCAGGGTGCATTCTAGTACAACTCATGTTACATGAGCAAAGAGAAGGTTAGAAAGTAAAATTGTATTTTATCTTATAACTGTATTGATAGTTACACCAAGGTAACTGTGATCTAGAGAAAAAAAAATTGCTGGATTTATTTTTTTTTCTGTTTTAACAATAAGCTTGTAACAAAGCCAGTATTAAGGCAATCGTTGATATTCTTTTGTCCTTATTACAGAACATGAAGTTCCAGCTTAATCAGCTATAAATTTCTAAAGTAGAAACTGCAACTTTGTAGTATAAATATTTTGATTCTGCAAATGTTTCTCAGTATATTGTATGCCTTTGGCAGAAGAGCAAGCAGTCTTACAAGAAGATATTTTTAGCTGTCTCTAAAACAATTGTTTGGTATTCTCTGAAGCTTGCAATAATTGCAGTGCTAAGTTTTGCTCTTTGTCTTTTCCTTGCTTGTCTAAGAAACAAATTCTTTGCTTTTGACTTGGCACTTTGCTACTGCTTTAAATACTTAGCCCAAACAGCCCAGTGGATGAGCTCTAGGGAAAGGTTTTTTTTAAAGGTCTTCAGCAAGCTAGCTGCCTTGTGGAAAAACATGAGCCGTGATCAAATCTGCCTCTGAGTAAAGAGTTTGCCTTTGGAAGCATCCCAACCTTAGCCAGCCCTCAGACAGTACAGAGCTTTGCTGTGAAAAGGTTATGTGATCTGATGCTCTCCAATGATTATTACTGTTGGCTATGGAAGACCGAAATAGTTTCATTCTAATCAAAATGTTGATTCTCTTCTGCTATTTAGCTTTTAGATATTCTGTATATTTAATAAAGTCTGAGAGATTTCAGTACCCAGTAGGCTTTGTTTATAAGGATCTTCTTTGTTTTAAGTATCTTCTGGATTCATATGAACAAAAAAGAAGACTGRAAATCAAGCTTTACACTTCTCCAGTACTGTCAGTAGATAAGTTTTTTACAGACACAGCTCAAGATTTTTTTGCTCTTCATGACTTTACRCATAATTAAGTTAAAGTTGGATTGAAATCAGTTGTAAATATTGTCCCAAGCCACTCAACTGACCTGATGTTTAGCAAGTAAAAGCAATTGCAGCCTGAATTGTTCCCCTGAAGCCAACTGTCCTATGCAAAGAAGGAATAAGCTTTAATTTTCCCATTTTAAAAACCCCTGCTCCCTAAGGCTGAATACAAGATGATCTCCCCCCATTTCCCAAATGCTGTGATGGAGTCTGTAGAGTATCACTGCTGCTAGAATGTTTCTATTACAACCAGAGACAGTTGAACTTYGAAAAGAACTTGTTTGAAAAATCTATAAAAACAGGTGAAATTAACTTTCTGTACAGAAGGTGAGTGAAACAAGCAATTTTTAGTACGTAGCACAGAAACCTTACAAACAGAGGAAAGAATTTTGCTACAAGATTCATTATCAATACCTTCCTCTTTTATGGATTATTTTAGTGGTTTTCATATGATTAGAAGGTTAAGCTGTAAACTTTGATCTCTACRTTTGTATGATACTTAGTAAGAATACAGTTAAAAAGACAGGGATAACTATTGCCTTTCAGAGCTCTCTTGCTCATTATCACTCATGTTCCTCTTTCCTTTATATTTTCTTTYGCTGGTACCTTTGCTGTGTAGAAACTTCTCTAAGAATATTCTTAATAYACTGTAAATACAATGTCCCATTCAAGAGCGGGATTTCATTGCACTGCACAAATTGAGTGAGGAGAAATGTATATTTCAGAGGCTCTGCTAAGAGCCAGTCTGTGTTGCTTAGAAGCTCACATTAGGTGTGTGAAGGTTAGACACTGAAGAAACAGATCTTTATCAAATGCTTTGACTTGAGTTGCAGGTAAGGTTGAATTCAGAAATAAATTTCAGTTCTACCTGCAAAGTCATAATGACTGGGCATGAGCTCATTGTGGTACTTCCATGCCCAGCACAGGCAGCTCCTGATGGAGACTTGGAGAGCAGCAGTCAGTGGAATTGCAGGCTCTGTAAGTATGGTCCCARATTTCATTGAAAACATTTTGTCAAAATGAGTATGGAATAACTCCCAGTCATTCAGGGAGCTGGCTACAGCCAGAGTCATCTTGTTTTCAAAGAGTAGGCTACAGCTCCCAGTGGTAAGTCACAGCCTGTGCTTTTATTTCCTTATAATAGATGTGTTAGCACATGGATAACTTTATAATTCTGCATGGATCAGTCAAATCAACATTTAAAGGCTGGACTGAAAGAGACGGCAAATTTATCCTGCATCAATAAACATGAATATTAATATCAGAAAAATGAGACTTTTTGGAGCCCTATAAAATTTTTGGATCAACTCCTTTTTTGTTATAGATAACACACCAATGACATCTGACCCTCTTTCAGGATAATGCCATTTTCTAATATATGTGTTTGAAAGTTCATTTTTTCTCCAGAGATTTATGGGCTCACAGGTGACCAGTTTTTATGAAGCACTTTCCTAGAAGGACTGCCATTTGTCTCTCAGCTGAAAAAAAGCCACAAACCCCCCCAAAAAATCCCAACCCAAAAAGTGCCCAGATGGTGTAGGTACTMCTAGTCTCATTATGGAGCCTCTCAGTGTTAGCTTGTGGGTTTGTGAAGCTGGGCTTGCCTTCACCTCTGATGTATCTACATTCTCCCCAGAGAAGCAGTTCAGGACCTCTGCCTTTCAAAGAAATTTCATATATTGTGACTAAAACTAAGTCTGCACTGATGGTGTATGGGGTGTGCTGATAGCTACTTTTGATATGATTTTCTTGACATTAAACTGAATTGAGCAGAAGTGACCCGCTTTATGTCTAAATTAATTATTACCAAATCCCATATTTTTCTAGTTTTCTCTGAGAGGATAATTCCTGTTTCATAGATATAATTTGAAAATTCATCTTTTCATTATAACTAGACATTAATTAAACTTGAGCTCTTGGTTTACTGGGCCAAAGGATTGATATTATGGACAGTTCTATGGTTTCTGAGGTAGAGTAAAATATGCCTGTGTTACAGATTAAAGTGTATTTGCACATCCTTTTTTCTACCCATGTAGTATTTCTAAGTACTTACCAAAATATGCAGATGCTCACAGATTAGTTTTGGAGCCATCTGTGTTGTGGTTATTTCTATCTCACTTCAATGGCTGTTTTGCAAAACCATTGTCATAAATGATCCCCAAATAGAACCCAGCATCACCATATTCATTACTGTTTTATATTTACCCTGTAAAACTGTGGTTGTGCCATATTATGRTGAGGAATGTGAGGACAAGCTGTTGTAAATAACTTTATATCTTCCTATTAATTGAGTATAGCAACTGTCTTTTCCCAGGCAAAAATGAATACTGCAATTACTTATGATTAGACTTGGTTTGTTTTTTCTCTGGAGCACACTTTTGAAAATGGTCTAACAATTCAAGATTAATATATGGAAAATTGACTAGGAGAGAAGGATTTTAAACAAAAAAAAAGAGAAAAAGCTGGAGATTTTTTCATAAAGAGTGCAAAGGAAAATAATTCAGTTTAAGGAGGTTTTTGAAATCTCAACAGTTTTCCTGAGAATGAAAGGAAATTTGAAGTTTTTCTTTAAAGGCCTTTCTCATCTCTCCACTAAATATTTTCAGTCAAATAAAAATGCTTCTCTAATTTTTTTGAGTGTTATTACATAAAATATYTAAATGTGTAAGTAGTCATTTCAAATAGAGGACTATTTTATTCTAGGTACCTGAACTGCATTGTTAGGGATGAGCCAAAAGGGTTTTTTCCTCCCAAATTCACAGTCTGGTGAAATTGACTGAATTTGATAGGTGTCTTTTAGTTTGTTTGGTTTTGGTTTTGTTTTTTCCAAGTGTGTCAGAATATGATTCCACAAAACTGCTCTGTTCCACTATGATTTTACACTTTATATTGCAAATCAATGTAAGACTTGGAAAAGTCTGACTTGAGGAAGGATTCTGCCTGTTCTCATGCAATGCCACATGGTGGAGTATTGCTTTTTCTTTTGGGCTTTTTTTCCCACACCTATCATCTAAAGAGCTCAAAACTTCTGTGAACTGGCATTTGATGAGAAGTATTTCAGYTAACTGAAATATGAGTAGAAGAGAAATAAAATTTGTACCTGCTCTGTATATCAGCATCAAAACCTTGGTATCTACCTTATCTGCTTTGACCATGTTGCTTTAGTTCATAGTCTAATTTTCATATATTTCAAAGTGCTGTTAATACTGGTATTCATCTGGTTTTTCACTGTTCATATTTCATATCCTTTCTGTAGTTTGTTTGTGTAGGAACAGAGATTTACGTGGCCATGCTGTGAATAAAAGCTCGTGCAAATGCTGTGATGTGTGGGTTGCATTTGTTTGCTCTTCTTTAGTAAATTTTTAATTAATGGCCAGTTKGCAGATTCCTGTCTACCCACATGAAATACTGAATTTCTATAAGTTTCATGGATTCTAGTTGTGGGGCAGAGAAGAGAAATTATATTATTTCCCCTGTTTGAGAAAAAGTGGTCCAASTTCAGCTGTGGTGAATACAAACCACTCTGTGGACTCCATGGCACTGGGAAAAGCTCCAGACAGAACTTTGCACCTTATTATACAAGAGGGAAAGTAGAGGGAGGCATCTTTAGCTCTAGTTCTGAGGAAACAATTTGGATTTGTCTTTACTGCACTTGAGGGTTTGGGGTTATTTTTTATGACATGGACTTACTTTGTGTTTATTCTCATGCAATTTTTTTTTCTGTGTTTGCTGTAGACTAGTTTGTTCCCCTTGGGAACAAGGGAAAAAGAGGCTGAAAAGTCCGTGTTAGTGTTGAGTTCATCAAAGCATTTTAGTTTTCACATAAGCCCACTGTTAACCATCAAAACCTCAGTATCAGTCATGTTAAATGTCAATGGCTGRTGTAAGACTTGGAATTAAGATTTTTTAAGAGCAAAATTGGAGGTGGTGGAATTTCTCTGCATACCACCTATCCTAGTAGGCTGCTGTGCTGTGACAATACCACTAGTAGACACATTAGAAATATATTAATGTAAAAGGAGTGACATCAGATTACATTTTTAGCCCTCTGCACTATGTCAGTCACAAAGTGAAATACAGAARCTGTCTTGGTGGYTGAGACCATAGTGCACTTGACTGCACTGAAATACAGTAATGTGCTCAATTACACTTAGCCTTGTTCTTAGTAAGATACCCTTAAGTGCTTGTCTGTACAGCTTCACTGGGAAGGTTAAAAGGTGTCTTAATCCTCCTTAGTGTGGTGAGTGATGTTCCCACCCCAGCATAAATCCATGTGTTTTACATGTAAGTAATGTAACCATTAGAATCTTGCAGAAAAGGTGGATGACAAATTCTTTACCCCTAGTAATGAATGACGTTTTTAAAGAAAACTGAGCCCTCCTCATGAAATGGCTGCGGGGATTTGCCTTTGAGGGGGGATGTCAGGCTTGTGTGCGTGGGGACTCAAAAACATCAGTAAGATTTTGCCAAGTGTGTGTGAAAACTGATGATAGAATATGATAAAATATGCAACTGTGTTTGCATTATGTCTGGGTTTTGGAGTGGATGTCACTCAGGCTGCTTCAGACTTTGTCATGAAATTATCCACTGACTTATTTTAGGAATTGTGGGATTTAAAAAAAAATTAAGTAGAGAGTAGAATTAAGGGGATTATCTGAAAAAGAAAAATACTGATTCATTACATTATAGGCAGCACTAAAGTTCAGGGCACACTTCCATTATGCYCCATTAGCTAAATTTACTATAAATTTAGCTAATGGGATATAATGGAAATGTGTCCTAAACTATGGAATATCTTCATTCACACTACTTTCTACAGGGATCTGATATAAAAATTAGTTTAGATGCCTATCAAGAAAACCAGCCTACATGGGACCAGTGTTTGTGCAGCTCTGCTTACTAAAGCTCTAGGAAACAAGCTTCTCTTCGATAGATGCCACCCATGGTTAAAGACTTCCACTCTGTCAGTCTTACTAAGAAGTGCCTTTCATCACTGGGCTATTCCATTTACTCTTAGTCTTGAAACTCCAATAATACATTTTGAAAAACAGTTTTCAAAATGTCTTCTCATAAAAAGTCCTAGTGCTGAAAAATTGACAGTGTTTCTGTTTTCAGATACAGAATTCAACCTAAGACTTTTTCTAATTGCATTTTCTAATTAGAAAATTTTCTCACACAAATTATAAGGAGAGTAGTATTCTCACTATTTCAATATAAAATTACCAGACTCCTTGTGAGATCAGGACTACAAWATTATGTAAGTGACAAATCAAGTAAATTCTTAGTTTTGCGTGCCTGTGCAGTTTATGTAGGATGAGTCACAGCACTGTGCAGCAAAGCCAAGATGGGGAATAGCAGGACTTCTGCTGAGGGCCTGAAGCTAGGAAAGTTAGGAGAGTATGGTTAGGGGTTTACAGGAGATGAAAACTATGATCTCAGTCTGCTCTTCATAACATAATGTATCAATATGAGCAGTATCAGAAGAAAAAGAAATGGTGTTATCTCAGTATTTTATGCTAATTTAGGCTGAATGCGCTGCAGTATTATTTTGGCACTGTGCTGGTTGTGTGTCTGCTGTCTCCAGGGGCCCTCGTCCAAAGCAGAGGAAAGTCTCTTGCTGTGCCAATACTGTAAAATAAATAACATTCTCTGAAGATTAATACCGAGCTGGAGCACAGAGTGTTACTAGTGTCATAAAACAGACAGTAAAAGGGTTGCTTTCTAAAAGGCAAGACTAAGGAAATGACTGATCCCAGGGAAGGATAAGTTTGTTGATCTGGAAACATCATTTGAGAAAGAAATGATGAGCAAGTGTCCAAAAGTTGGGACGTTATGAAGGGACATGTGTCCAAAATGCAGATCTGTAGCTGAACTTCTTCCAAGTACATTTAACCTTGTTTGGTCTGGAAATCTCATGAATCTGAACTGTGGTTTGAATTTACATTTATCAGTATTGGTGTTGCTTAGTCTGGATGTGATATTGTGTAAATGCTATCGGAAGAGTTTTTTCCCTATATTGATACTCTAAGTTTTAGCTGAAATTTTTAAGATAAATAGCATGTTAATTACTTAAGAAAAAAAGAGAAAGAGAGTAAAAGGCAAGCCCCAAAAGAGTGAAAAGTGTGTATTGTRGGCTCACAACTAAATTTCTGTCTGGTTTCCTTGTCAGTTATGTTTTGCTTCCGATTCCCAAACTGCAGTGAAACGAGACTTATGTCTCTCTTCATCCTTCTCCTCCACCCCTCGTAAATCAGAGAGCAATCAGCAGTTCCAAACTGCTTACTGTGTGCCTACAGATATTGGAAGTGTTGCTTAACAAGAAGTCAAACAGCTAATCATAGTCATACACACTGGAAGTAATTTATGGCTGTGCCATGGGCTCTGCCACATGCTCCACCAGCTGGATCCTGCTGTGGAGGATCAGGGGAGTGTCAGGCTGAGCTACTGCCCCCACCCAGCCTAGGCCTCCCACTTTCCTTTGCAGGGGCTGAAGGTGTTCACATATGCACTGGCTCCATTCAAAGTAGGATTGGAGCTGTTAGAAGCTGCTACCCAGCAGCTGAGTATATTCCTGTTTAATTAAAATTCTGGAATAACTTTAAAGAAAAGAAATAACTGTTGTGAACGGAGAGAAGAACTGGCCCTTTTATGTCCTTCTTCATATCAGCCAAAACATGTACATCTCAGGAACATAAATGAAATTTCATCGTCTTCCAATCATTAGTAGTACTCCCGAGACAGGAATGGATTGTTGCCTAAGGCAAAAATGATTGTTCGGAATTTTGAGAATTTTAAGGACATTTCTTACCTAGACCAAGCCAAAGGCTTGGTTTCAGTGGAAGCCAGAGGGAGGCATGTGCACAGGCATCCTGCAGCAAGGAGACAGCACCTTGGCCCCTGTGCCACCTTTGTGAGTCTCATGCAGGTTTGGGTCAGTGAGTGACTTCCCTTAAGAGGGATTTGACAAGGTTTTTTTGGGTTTTTTTTCCTATTTTCCAGTTTTAAATTTGCTGCTTAGAGCACAGTATGTTTTAATTGATCATTGATTTAGGATGATGACTTTCTCCTAGAGTTTTTTCTCAGCTTTCTGTTTATTGGACTGTCTGTGCTTCAGGAGTAAACAGAATCCCTAAATCTCATTTTGGGTCCCATTCACTATGTGCTCTTTTTGTCACCATTTTTCTCAACATGACCCCAACAAATAAACCTATTCCTTCCAATCTTCAAAAAATGACAAACTTTCTTTACTTTTTGAATCACAAATGGCTGCTTTCTGCAGCTGAAGCAGAAGTTAAATGGGAATCCCCATCTGTATTTAATGTGCACTTGGCACAATGCCTATGTTATTCCCTTGAAATAATTTTGCCCTTTTAAAAGCCAAGGTTGGATGTCTAGCCTTGATCAAGTCAATAGGATTTTTGCACAGAGTGGTGGGGCTACTGACATCAACACCACGATCCTAGAAGGTACATTTTTATTGTTTATTTTTTATCTATGAGCATCAGATTGACTCTTATCTTTGATCTCTTTACTACTGTCTCCTTAAAAGTACCTTTAATAGTAGAAATTAAAATAAGGTGTTCAGTCAGTTACCAGAGCTGGAAATGAAGCTCATTGAATCCATCTTATTTTAATTTCTTCTTTTTAGGCTTAAAGGGGTTTTTATCAGTGTACATAACTGAGAAAAATTCTCTTAAATATTTCAGGTTTTTTCCCTAGTTCTATGTGCCAATTTTTCATAAGAGAAGCCATTTTAATGTTCTCTGTTTATAGTTTAAATCTACCAAACTTCTGCTTTTCCTGTTTCTTTTCATAACTAATAACATTATTTACAGAAAAAAACCCTTTTTTTTCATTCTCCAATACATTTAACTGGTCATGTATGAATAATAATGGTGCTAAGATCACATGAACATAAATAGCAAGTCCTGAGGTCAAAACCAAGATTTCATACCTGAGGATCCAGCAAATAGGGAGAAATGGTCATGATCTTCACTATAAAGTACCTACACAGTCAACTGCTCTGTTGCAGKGAAGGTATGTTTTATTGTGGGCAGATGGAGACATTAGAAGGTCACTCTTTAATGGTTCCCTATTTGAAGATGTTGGCTGGGTAGCAGAATAAAATCAAATCTGTTTTTTCTCCTGAGTGCTAGAAAATATCTCTGTTCCCCTTTATGATTTTTTAATCAGCAGTATCAAGCTGTTAATAAGCATAGTACAAAAATCTCTGTAGTGGCTATTTGGTGAAACATGACATTCTTCATTCCTACATAGTAACAGATGGCATATTATTTTTCTTTTGCTTAAGTATTTAATCTTGAAGCAAGCTGGACTTTGTAAAAGAAACTTTCTTCCCACAAAACAATGTACACCCCAGGTATACATTAGAAAAAAGATGCAAATTTTTTCTAGCTGTTCCACCAAGTGCTACTCTTAGACAGATACTTCTGATGCTCAGCTTTCAGAATAAGTTTCTAARTACATACATGTACTGAATGCAAAGGGATCTATACTTTGTCTGATTTTTCAACATCATGTCTCATACAGCTTTCCCATCTCCAGGGATCTGTCCTGAACYAGAACTTCATTGCTCCTTCCCCTGCCCTGCTGTGTTCTGGTCTTAGTTTTTTAKTCATATTCCATTGGGTGTTATTCTGACCCTCTGGGATCAAGCCAGTTATTTGTGCCTCATGCAATAAAACCCACTGAGCACTGCATCTTCATGCAACACTGGCTGCTATGAAGGAAGGATTAAAAAMTGGAAATAATCCATATTTTATGTCAGCACATTTCAAACAGAGTGAGTGTCAGTGATGGTGACTGAACCTAGAACCCATAGCAAGCTCCTGTGCAGCTCATGTCCTGTCTCTAAGGCAGTCTGAGTATCAGGACAAGCTTATGGGATGCCTGCCAGTCCTGCAGTGAGGACAGCCAGCACATCAAAGCAAAGGCATTGATTCTGACTTTTTTTAAAAAATGAGGCAAACATTCAAGAGCTCAGTTGCATGAATTACCTCAGAGGAGCATGGGACAAATAAACAGAGTACAAAGAGATGAACCTAGAAAAAAAATCACAGTAAACTCTGTCACCTTTAWTATTTTTGCCTTACAGCTTGATCAGTTACATCTTTCTTGTATCAGCTTTCTCTTTTAATTGCACTTCCCCCTAAATATTCTGAAGTTTGTTCCTCAATTTCTTTTACACTTTCTTTCTTTCTTTCTTATCAGTTACATCTTTCTTGTATCAGCTTTCTCTTTTAATTGCACTTCCCCCTAAATATTCTGAAGTTTGTTCCTCAATTTCTTTTACACT
>JACDOX010000005.1:13948631-13981679 GCA_014549065.1 Cardinalis cardinalis
CTAGCTGCTAGGTGTGACAGGGACTTAAATTAGTAATGAGTTAATAAAGGAAGCTTAGCAATACTTGTGGGATGCAAACTGTAGTAGCAAAGAGGGGATCCTATGTGGTCTGTCTCTTMTATCAGTCTCTCTTTTGCCCATGTATGTCATTTAGGAAGCCGTTCCAATATCAGAAGTCCTATTTAATGTGATATTTTTTGTCTCTTTCAAGAAAAAGGGCTTCTGGGTGCAAAATGTAGGAGAGGAAGAAGCAGAAGAAAAAGGATTTCATTGCAGACATCCTCACATGTAACATTTCCATTCCATATTCCTAAAGAACATAAAAATAACAATATCTGCAAGGTTTCTTTATGAAAAAAATAATCCTAAACTTAATGTAGTGACATTGTGAGCTTTGATCAGCTCTTGAATTTACTCCACAGCTGATATTTGGTACCTACATGCTAGCAAAAAGCTAGTGTATAATTGTTCTCCAGGCTGCCTCTCGTTACTGCACAGCCTTTGTAATTGAATTTGACCCAGAAACCAGCATTGTTCTGTTACCAAGTTCTCCAGAATGTAAAGCAAGCAGAGTAACTCTCAAGCAATTATAATTGAAATATTTTTTGCTAAATGTCAGCATGGTCTCACATAAACCCAACAGTTTGATGTGATTTTCCATACTTGCAGGCTCAGCCATTTGGTGTGGTAATAAACATCCCCAAATCTGGTGTCTTTGATTTGCTTCAGCAATGATGAAACATGGAAAACAAAATAAAGGAACATAAACTGTGTCTGAAATTTATTTGGAGTCCATGTGTGAAGCAAACCTGGCTTTTCATACTTATCATAGCACCTGACAGAAGTGACACACTCCACCTTAGCCATGTCTAGTTTATCTTGTCAGTGTCTGAAACAGACAGAGGAAGCCTTTCAATATTGTACTTCATAAAATTGCAATCAGACTGATAAATCTGTTTATTTTTCCTTTAAATGTGCCCTGGTTTTCATAACAGAGACAGCTTGCATGGATACTGATGAATGGTTAGTCTCCCATCACAGACCTTTAAGGTTACTTTGCCAAGAAACTTATTTTGTGAATTCCTCAGCTTCTTCTTTTATTTTTTTCCCAGCACCTGAATACTTGCAACTCGCCTGGCTTGAAAGCTGCCTTGGAAATTTTACTAAGGCTCTTACTTTGGTAGCTAAAAATGACCTTGAAGAATGATTAATACTGTGTCGGGGTTGATGACATAAATCTGTTAAAATGTGCCTGATGTACAGTTTCACATGCATGAATGTTATAGCCATATTCCTGTGCTAACACAGTGACATTGAACAGACTGTAGCAGATATTAAATCTAAAAATATAATATTAAAAAAAAAGAACTCCCAGAAGTATTTGAATTATTTTTATCAARAAAATGCTTCTGGCAAGAGAATATAAATTTAATGAAAAATAAAACCAGCAGTCTTAAGGTATATTGGCATGTATTTTCCAATTCACATAATTCTAGTGGTTGTTACTGAAAATGTAGGTACTTGTCCCAGAAATGGAACAGTCTGCTCTTTCTGTACTGTACTGTTTGTAATGTAAAACAATAACAAGCTACAGTTAAAATGAATAAAAGCCCAGTTGAAGAATTAGGTCCATCCTTTGTCTTAAACATATCTGTGGAAATCTGTCCATTGCTAGTCATTTTGGCTGTAGGTATTTAGGACACATAGATTAATGCCTTCCTAACCTAAAGAAGGAAAGATAAATCATGAGGAGACAGGTGAAGTAAGGTTTATATTCTTTACTGAACTGGTAAGAAATGAACAAAAGTTACTGTCCCTATCCAGAGAAAATTCATATCCTACTAGTTTGCCTTTGTGAAAATAACTGAATAATTAGATTTACAGAGGAGCAATTTTTGGACAGTTTCTGGCTAAGAGGTCTCAACAGTAGCTCACCCTGTGTTTAGTCATGGGGAATTAAGTTGATCTTTTTGCTGTATATTGGCAATGAGTCTCTATCAAACATTCTTTTACCCCAGTGTGTTTTCCTTTGCTTTCAGCAAAATTTTGGATAGACTGATGAGAGGTAGAGTGGTATCCTAGATGTACTTAAAATACAGTACTGTGTTCCAGGTCATCTTTTATGCTGCACAGATGAGCTGGTATTCTTCCATTACCAGCCTCATCCCTGTCACCAGCTCCCACATCTGCCTAAGTTACGGGACTTTGTGTGTGTCTGGAGAAGTCTCCAACTGAAATTTTAAAAATAAAATAAAAAATAAAATAAAATTAAATTAAATTAAATTAATAAAATAAAATATCCTCAGCACAAACACACTATTTTAGTTTCTACATCTGACAGTTTGGCACTTTCCACCTCACTAAATTAGTTTGAAAATATGCATGCTCTGAGAGAAGAAAAGCAAATACTAAGTAGGATTTGTGACTTGGTAAACTTTCTATTTAAGGTGAAATTATTTAAACTGACAAGAAAATACTGTGAAAACAACTCAGAAAAATAACTTATTTCTTTTTAAGACAGCAAATATTAAGAGAACGAGAAATGGTACTAAAATGGGTGTTGTGCTCTTCTGTAAAAATAATTAGAAAATAACAAGACTGATTTATGTGAGACTTTGTAAAACCATTCTGCATCCCAGCCTTTCCCCAATTAGAACTTCTTGTGCCAAGTTTCAGCTTGAACCACTTTAAAGGAAATCATTCCTTAAAGTACGAGGATTGTATAATGAAGTGCTTGTATCTTATTTAGGATTCTAAGTACAGTTTCATATGTGTCATTTTTTAATAGAAGGAAGTATAATACCAAAAAATTTGAGTTCCAAAAGAATGTACACATTCTATTAAAGTTGCAGCGTGTGCAGAAACTTAAAGACCCTTACTATAGCAAAGCTTTAAATCATGCTACTGTATCTATATCCCGGGAGATAGATTCCTACAATACAAAACTAACATTAACATTTTTTGCTAATGGTTGCTAGCCTGGCAAAAAGCTTTGTATGGTTTTATGGGAGGAGAAAGTAAAAAGCCATTTGTCGTATGGTTTTGTGAGAAGTAATAGTTCGTAAATTAAAAGGAAACTTAGCAATACCTCTTAAAAGATGTATTTGCATGGCTCGTGAAAATTCACACACATTTTGGCCCTGKTTAAGATTTTCCAAGTGATTCAGGCTAGGTGGAGATGCTCCAATAATTTTGCGTTTTGGTCCTTTTTTTTAGACCTTTTCAGCTTTCCAAGATCCGAACGTCTCCTCTCAGTTGCACCTCGCTGAAACTTCATGGTTTTCCTCTGCAGGGCAGATAAATAATATGAATTGTCTGACTACAAAGAAAAAAAAAWTAAAAAAGAAAATGAATCCTTCCAAACAAAACCACAATATATTTGAATTCTAAGACAGCAGTGTTTCCAAAGTGGAAACTCTTAATGAGCCAGTGTATTTATCATATAAGTTAATGTTACTGAAGATGGAAAAAAATTTGTCATAATTATGTTAACACAGAGGTTTGTGCCTATTAGTTTTTACTTTTTGCTATCTATTTGATCCTTATGCTTATATTAGAAGATAACATAAATATGCAATACTTTTATTTAGCCTAGAATTCTTAAGTTGTTTGTTGCAAGGAGCATGGATTGTGATCTTTTTCTAAACTCTGGAACATTGAAAACATACTTGGAGCAAAGGGCTAAAAGTCTGCTGTAAAAATGTCTGGTTTAATTTTCAAAGTTCAAATATGAAAAAGGCAGGCAAACAGGATGAACAGTGAAAAATGCAGCTAACTAAATTGTTTCTTTGGTATTACTCTTAAAGAGTCATGAATGGTTCAGAGAAACTAACCTCTTCAATAATATAAATGTCTTTTATAGTGTCAGTTGCACAGAATGTGGAATTGCCCTGGATTTTTTGACATGACCTCTTTTGACATCTCTGAATCCTTTCTTGCCTTTCATATTTCTCATGTTTTAACCAACATAAAATAGGCAATTATGTGATGATGATACAGTTAATTCAGACCAGAATTCAAACACCAGGTAGAAAACTCTCTTCATTTTTTCCTGAAGTGTATTTAAAGACAGTGCACTTCTCTGATATCCTCACTCATTTAAAGCACCAGATTACATAGTAGCTTTAATTCCACCTTGGACTAATGTTGAATTTAAGAGGATTTAAGTAGGGTTATAGTCAGTTTTATCTGATGCTCCTGTCTAACCTTGGTGTAATCCTCTTCTTCCTTAATCATTGCAAAAAGAGATAATTTATTGTAATCATAGGGAGGGGGAGACAGAAATAAAAATAAACTGCAACATCTGTTCCTAACTTCATTTTCTCAAAATTTCTTTATTACTCCACTTACTTATGTGTTTCTCTTTCATCCTAAAGGAAATACAAGATGTCTATTCGTCTCTTTCTATATAATCTTACATTTTTGGAACCAAGAAAGAGAAATATATGGTGGCACAGTTTTTTAAAGGGAAAAAAACCCAATAAGGCTGTGGGGTGCTATGACAGATAGACTGAAATAGCTTGTCATTTTTTGACTACATCACTGCAACCAACACAAGGGAAACACTATTTCTCATGTTTATCTAAYATTTACCTAGAACACTGTAAAATCTCCATTTTGTGTTCACTTCTTTGAATATCAGGTCTCTTTAAGCTTTCTAGAAAATAAATATTCAATTTATCTTGCCAAACTCTGTGCTCTCAGATACTTTGTGAGATCATTAGGATTATTCAGATTCAAATAGGGTACTAGAGTCAAAAAGTAATATAGCCTACMTTTAAAACAACAGTTGCTTCAAGTCAAGGGGTTTGTTTTTGTCATCTCAGGTTTTTTTGTGTATCCAAACGGGACCACACTTAGTGATGCAAACTAAAATCTGAATATCCTCTGCTTCCATGTTCTTCGGCATTAACTGATGGGACAACTCCTTTGTATGCGAAACCTGTACTTTGGAGACATCTTGGGTCTCCCACCTGTCAGTACACTGTGTCATTCTCTTGATCTAGGCTGTAACCCCACCAAAAATGTCTTTTTGTCTACTATAGATCAATAAGGGAAAATAATAGTGGTGGGAGTCAGTCAAACCCCATGCTTTAGCCTAGTGGTCTCTGCCCTCAGTAGAGGGCAGCAGCAGCTGCCACTAGAGTAGAGATTAACCATAAAGGACCTCTATAGATCTGCCAAATGTGCCAACCTGTGCTTGAGAAATCAGACACAGTGCCCAGTCCTGCCTAGATAAGGACTTCTGGATGCATTCACACAGGGCACACCGCATTGCACAGACAGAATAAGAGCACAGGCTTCACCTGAGAGCTACTTTTGGGTGCTGGGCTTGTAGGCACCCAGAGTGCTGGAGTTAGTAAAATAGGCTAGCAAGATTTTAAAMCTGTATTTATGTTAAATAATGTCCTAGTCTAGGTGTTTGTAGTGCTGTGGTTGAACAATACTGCTCAATGTCCAGTCAGCATTATCACACTGGGACAATAATTTCTGCCAACACTCTCAGGAACAGCAGGAGTCTTTCAGTATTTTCCTTCGTGTGGCTTTACATTGGTAAATTTCTTGAGAAAGTTTGGTTTGCTTCAGTTTCCAGCTTTTTTTTGATACTGATTAAACTCCACTGCAACCCCATATGTTTCAACACCACAGCTGTGAAATTAGAGAAGGATTTCCAGATGCAGGTTTAAATGGCTAGGAAACAAAAATGGACTAAGTCAATTATACTTTCCCATCAGGCCATCTTGGAGGCCTGCTACTGTTATCCACACCAGTAACATTCAGCAAACTACCTACTTAAATGGCTATAATTTTAAAATCTCCTTCCCTGTGAGACTAGCTGTAAAGTCAACATGTGCCAAAGCACGGGGATTGAGTTCCAAAAGTAAATGAGAACTTCTGTGGGAATACTACCTCTATGCTTGATTTTGAATATGAAGATCAAATATCTCTGCTTCATCATTATCACAATGCCTTGGTGACAGCTGATTTGGCAGTGCTTGCACAGTCTGGAGGCATGGCCCATGCAGGTACCACAGCCAGCAGCTGGAGACCAGGACTCCTCAGCTGGTACCCGGCTCTGGGCATCCCTCCATGCCAAGGACTTGTAATTATGGGGAATAGCCTCCCCATTGCTCTCTTTTTTCCCTAAATATATTTTAAAGAAGAAACACCACTTTAAGAAAGAAAAGTTGCCATTTTTCTAAACAATACTGGGTTCCTAATTGTTTAAACACATGCAGTCCTGCAGGTCTATGACCAATATAACTGACAGGCAAACTTACACATATATATAACAAACTCACCAGGTTTTAGGTTAAAGTAAAGTGAGAAAAACTAATTGGCTGAAGGGTAGGCATAATAAATTCAGAGGAAAAAGTGTAGCTGATCCCATCATAAAACAATCAGAATGAAAATGTACTACATAATAAACTAAGTGTTACTGTTTTCTACAATCACTCAGGCCCTGCATTTTGATTGATTGCAGATTCTGAATTACTGAGAAAATGGCAGTTAATTACCCCTAACACCTTTGCAGGAACAGCTTGGAGGGGTCTATGAAATTAGCACTCTGAAGTCTGAGTTAAATATATCATTTTAGCTTAATGGAATTTAATAATATTGTAATTCAAATGTATGTTGTGCAAAATTAATGGCTTTTAATACTGAAATACCTTTATTTGATCTGCCCCATATTTTATACACACTGACATTTACTGATTCCTTCTGAAATAACCATCACTTTCAGAAACTGGAGGAGAAGCTTGGGAGTATGTATTTCAGGTGAGGTATTATTCCAGAACCAGTAGTCAGGACAGAGGTTTATCCTGATGGTTTGGCTGCCTTTTTCCTTCCTGTCTTTAACTCTCTCAAGTTGGTTGTGTCTAGTTATGAGCCCAAAGGACTGAGCTGTGGTTTTCCATCAGAGCCCTTGGAGAAGGGCAAGTGGTGGGAGTCCAGCAGGAACCTCAAGCCTGCAGGTCACTCTGCCAGAGCTCTGCCACAGCCCCTCCAGCTCCCAGAGGCTTGGCTGGAGGAGCACCCAGTGCAACCCTGTCATGTCCCAGTTCTACCAGTAACTGAGCTGCTTTGTGATGAAACAGGGTGAGCTAGTCAGACTGTGAGTAGAAATCCCCTGGAGATTAAGAGAAGGAGGYAGTGGTAAATCCCATTCATTCCACAGCTGTATCTGCAATGGGCTTGCAGTTACAGCTGGCTGTGGAAAGTTTTATAGGGATTTTTGGAAATGGAGGATATGCTGAAATGTCATCTTTTTGACAATTCTCCTGGGTGGCACCGGGCCATGCTCACTGCAGCTGTAACACCCCATTCTTAGTTCTTCTTGGTCCAATTAAAACCTGCACGTTATCTATTAAATAATGATTTGTTTGGACAGAGAGGATTAAAAAAATTACATCTACTGTCTACTTACAATTTGATAGATTCTATGAAAATTAGAAATTAATAACTAGACATACAGAACAGATATGCTCAAGAATTATAAAATATTTATGTTTAAATTACAAAAAAAACCCKAAAGGCAGTCAAGTCAAACTTGACTAGTTCAATCATTGAACTAGATTTTACAGTTAGGAAAATTCATTTACACACTGAGGACAAAAATAAAAGTATGTTACAGTACATCCTCCAATCCAAATCAGAATTACACTCACGTGGTGCCAGATGTTTTTCAAATTCAGAACATAATGCTTGGACTTGACAATCTTTGAGGCTTTTTCAGCCTTCATGATGTTATGATTCTATCACTCCTGCTTACATTATAGCAGCAGAAACTTTTCAGAGTCATCTCAAACCCAGATTCACATTATTTTTGAGCCCTATGTTGTCCTTACACTTCTAAATTCAAGAATGATTTTTGAATCTTTGAAGTAAAATCTATTCCATATCTGAAATATACAACCATATAAAATATTGGCTGCAGCCTCGATTTAGGTCACAAATAATATTTTTAGTATGTGATCCATTTAAGGAAAGGATTATTAATTAATATAGAAATAAATAATGTGTTCACCCTGCAAAATCTGTATACAACTCCCAGTAGAGACAATGGGACAGTACATGCAAGCATGCAAGCATAGGGGTTATTGCCAGATATATACCACAAAACCAAAAGTAGCAAAAAATATCACTGAGGACTTTAGGAGCATTCAGGGAAATTTTATAAATGCAAACAAGAACACAGAAAAGTGACAAAGTTGAGGATTACTTGCCTGAAGTGAAAGTGTCTCAGAAAGGTGTTTTAAAAGGTATTTGTGCAATGAATATCAGGTGCAGAGGCTGTATTTTATAGGTGTTGACATTTGCAAAATACTGTGGAAAAAACCCATAGGGATGACCGATTATTAAATATAAATATGTTTGATTTCATTGCAAGACTTATTTCTTCTTATGCAGCATTTTGTTAGTGGAAGAAAATTTAGCATCTGTATGTCTAAACTCACAGGACCAAATCCCTTGAYTTCATAATCTCCTTAAGTTTTTCCAGGTCTAACAGTCTCGTCTATAAATAAGTAAATACTATTCAAGAGACAACACTCCTTGAATAGAAGACTTTATACTTTCACCTCGCATTGACTCCTAATTATACTACTGGGGTTTCTTCATATTTAACAGAATTGTATACATAGTATTATATGAAAGGCAGAACAAAAGTAAGACAGCAAAAACTACCTAAATGTTGTATAAAATATTAAGGGTCTGCTAGCTGAGAAATTGAAATATSTACTGTGGATGAAAATTGTTTTTCAGTGACATTTTTAATGGTGATTTAGAAATTGCATTGTGACAAAATTTGCACAGCTGGGAGCTGATTCTTCCCAGACACTTACTCAGCACAAGAAAAGGTATTGATTTGAGCGCAGAACGCATCACGACCCAAACCTGTCTGAAATGTTGGAGATCCACCTAACACTGCTCTGCCTCTGATTCCCTGTGGGAACTACCCCAGCCCAGAGCAGAGGAGCTGTCCCAGCCAGTGCAGTGATGGACATCTGTCCTGAGGACTGATCCTGCCCTGGGCCCATCTCCTCTCCCTTCTCTTGCTTTTCCCTTGCCATCACCAGTTCAAGCCAATAACATTTTGTTCCACTCCTCATCGCTTTATTTTGCTGGGCTTCTCTCTCCACAGAAATTGTTTTTGAAGATTTTGTCCAAGTTTTTACTTTCCTCTCAAACAATATGTCTATATTGCTCCCTGTAAGAATGGGAATTGTGCCCAGATGGAATGGAAACCTTAAAAGCAAAACACCAAAGAATTACATGGTTTTCTACTGCTTATGTTAAGTCTTTGCTGTACGCTTTGTCCTTTGCAAGTACTTTCCCTGAATTGTTTTTTGTTTCTTAAATTTAAGCATATTGTATTCAAGCTAAAGGCTACCTTGCATGTCAGGTGAGGATACAAATTAAAATCTTGGAGSAAGAAATTAAGTATTCTTCAGCAAGTAATGAAAACAACATCAATAAGCAGTTGGTAAAGAAATCAGGGTCCCAAACTGAACCATACAGCAAACACAGTGACCTTAGACTTTCTCTTTTGATTTACAGCAGTGTTGGAAAGTAACTTAACTAGGTGCCATGGGACTCCAAGAGAGCTGAGTCAATGTATTGTTTAAATTGWCCTGGATGTTAATTAGATTAGCAAAATGATGTTGATACCTGCAGAGAGAAGTGGGTGTGCTCTTTGAAACTCCTTCTTCTCACCTTAAAATTCACTAGACATGAAATCCTACACTGGAGAAATAGGTGAGATCCTCCTGAGTCCCAAAATCCTCATCAGAACATCTTATGAAATAGCAAAGGATTTCTCCTATCTGGCTTTGGCAGAAACTCTCCTGACTGCTGAGTCCATGAACAGGCACAACAAGCAGGGAATGAACATCATTCATACTGGTATATAGCAATATCAGGTCTCTTAGCAGGTGCTAATAATTTTTTATTGATGCAGTAGTGTCAAATCAGAAATGTTCAATAGTAAAATGGAGTTGCTCTTACCCTTTTAACCTACGTACTACTCATTACCTATGTATCTGAGCATCTTTCATGTAAATTATGATAATTAGTAACATCTGTAGACAAGGAGTCCTTGCCACTCTGCCATCTGTCTAGGATGAAAAGCAAGATATATTTCAAATATGTCTGTAGTCTTTATCATTCAGTATCCACAATTAGTTTGAAGTGCTCATATATACATTTATTTTGCAGAACTAGGGCTACAGAAAGGACAGACGTTTGCTGAATCTGCACTTCTTATTGCCACGTGGGTTTGTCTAGAGACCTGGCAGGCCTGAACTTGTTTAATGTCTCAGAGGCTAAAATAAGTCTCCTACATGTCACTACTGCAATTATAAAGCAGTCTGTCAAATAAAGTAAAATCTGTAACCAATCCAGCAGCTGGAACTTAGAACTTGCTAATTTTTTGTGGATAAAAAGTAAATGGAATTCTACATTGTGAAGGACCTTACAGAAACCTCCCAACTAGTGCTGAGTTCACAGCAGACACAAACAACATAAACTCCCTCGTGTCAGTGCACCAGCGTCTTTTCACTCGAGCCAAGCATTGGCAGAAAATTTGTTGATACTAAAGCACCCAAAATTTGCAGAAAAGGAGTTGATATGATAAATTGCCCCAGATCCTGGAGAGAGGCTGTRGTTCCAGAAAATTCTCTATTTCTTGCCAAGGCTAGAGTCTTGATAATAAGCTGTTCCGGCACTGGCATTTCTTACTTATGTRTCCCAGGTGAGCTCTCTGCCTTTCAGACTCATGGATATTTTKGGGGGAAAAAGGGTTTTGGGTTGTTTTTTACGTGGGGTAGGAACCAAAAAAACCCCACAACTGTTAAAAGCTTCTGTTTTTCAAATGCAATAGGACAAGAAAGATTTTTGCTGCATTTTTGTGCTGCCATGTCCTCACAATGCACTATGGAGTCCCTGTGTTCTCATAGGCATTACAAAAGTTTGTAATTTTATCCCTGTGACATTCATCAAACAGATTGAAATGGTACAATAAATCTCATTCCCACTTCTCATCCACAGGCTCTTTCATGCTTGTCTCTGACTCTCATTACTATCCTGAATGTCCTGAGACATCTATATCCACAGAAGGTTCATTGATATTTTTTAACATGAGYCTGGTTTAAGAACCTGCTAAGAAAATCAGTGCCCCTATGCTGTCTTCTGAGAAGATTATCAAGTACAAAATACTGAAATGAGAAACAGTTACATCAATACCATCAGGATCAGTTCCAGCAGCAAGAAAATAATGTTACTGCACCTGTGCCAGGTTGAATTGCTATGAAGACTGGAGATGACTTAGCTTTGGCATTTTCTCATCAAACCAGAATAGAGCAGGCTATATCCATGCTGTCTCAGTCTGTTTCTATATTGGTGGAAAGATATCACTGCCATGAAAAATAAACACATTTCAGGAAATTCATTTCAGTGGACTGAAAACATTAAGGTCATTTACAGTTAGTGCTACCAAAAGGTGTGGTGACCTATTATAATTAAACCACTGTTTCTGCACAGCCTTCAGTGCAGTGGACATTATGCCAAATATGCATACATAGGGGAAGGGCAWTTTTTGCTACTGCTTTGATAAGTTCTCAGACAAATTCTGCACTTTCTGCACCAAAATCCTATTGAAGTTCTTGCAATTTTGGGCTATATCAGAGAAAAAGATTTGTGGAGATTATTTACACAAAATTTAAAATTTAGAAGATGCTCCATTTAGAAATATAACCTAGAACATGAAGAATCAATAGGAAGCCAWCCAGGAACTCAGGAGCTGCAAATGCCACAGTGACTTGTCCAAAGAATGGCAACAAGGCTGGTGAAAGGTCTGGAACACAAGTCCTATGAGGAGCAGTTCAGTGAGCTGCTGGTGCTCTGCCTGCAGAAGAGGGGGCTCAGGGGAGACCTTATCATTCCATACAAGTGCCCAAAAGGAGGTTGGAGCCAGGTGGGGGTWGCCCTCTTTAGGCAACCAGCAACAGGACTAGAGAACACAGTCTTAAGCTGCACCAGAGAAGGGTTTGGTTGAACATTCCAAAGAATTTCTTCACAGAAAGGGTGACAAAACATTGGAGTGGACTGCCCATGGAGATGGYGGAGTCACTGTGCCTGGAGGTGTTGAAGGAAAGACTGAATGTGGCGCTCAGTGCTATAGTCCAGTTGACAAGGTGGCATTCATAGGTTGGACTTGATGACCTCAGAGGCCTTTACCAAACTAGCTGATTCTGTGACTTACATACTGTTTTAATATTATTTCCTTTGAAACAATTGGTGGCTTCTTCCCCCACTTCCCAACAGGCTTCTAGCCAATGGTTGCATGCCAAAATAACTGCCTCACACACATGCAGATGTATATCATCATCAATATCTCTAAGAGCTGCTACACCTGGTACAGCTAGGAATCACTACATTTTCTTTTACTCTTGCCATCTTTAAGGTAATTTAAAATCAGTTCACTGRTTGATCTCTGAATAAAGTTTGAAAAAGCCTTATATCATATTGTACCATTACAGGCATCAGAAGAAAAMTAGTGGTTTATGAATGAAGTAAGGCATATCCAGGACCTTAATGTAGGGAGAAATTACCCCCTGAGGCCTATGGAGCATGACCCTAGCAGGAAGCTAAGGGTGACAACCTACTGCATGAARCAGAAGTGGATTGAGAGTGTGGTGGATGCTTCCTGCCCCAGGGATTTGGCCGGGGGAGATTAGGTGGGTGCACTGGCACCAGTCAGCTGAGGACTTTTCCTTTTGTTTGCCTGGGYTCAGATTTAAAAATAATCTTTGGTTAGGATTTTCTCCTCACTTTCYGTGGCTGCCCAGTGGAAGCAAAAGTGATTTAGTGAGAGGGAAAAGCACTCATTTCCTACCACAGGACTTAAACCTCCTGCACATTATGCTGTGCATAAGGGACAGGCACAAGACTGTAATCCTGAAAAAGTGCCAAGTGTCAGGCATGTGGAAGACTGCTTGCCACAAAGAAAGTTGAAGCCTTAGCCAAGTGGGCAAAGAAGGTAAGTGTGGGTAGGGAGTTAAACATCTTTCACAAAGTTGTTTAACATTTCAGAATACACTACTGGATTTGCAATCAGTTTGGCAATGGAGTCTTAAAATCAGACATCTCTTTTAAGAAACCTTTTTATGTCTGAACAGAAGGAGGTTTGTCCTCAAGCAGGAAGCCTAATGCAAAACTTACACAGTGATATATTTCCATTCATGCGACCAAGACAATAAACATGCATCTTTTGATCTGTATGGCAACAGTGCATGAGTCATAGCTAATGCCAGGATAGAATGAGATGCAAATCTGCCAGGAGTGAGTCAGTACTCTTGGATGTTTCTGCACATCCTGAATTTCACCAGGCTAAGACATGAGGACCTGAAGTAAAACTTCTCAAGAACCCATAAAACTATTCCAGCAAGCATGATGGCTTAAGCCCTTATGTCAAAACACAGGAACAAGCAGTCTATTTTGTACAAAATATTTTTTGGTCATCTAACGATAAATTAAAATTCTTTAAAACATGTGCTTCTGCAGGCATACKCTTACCAGCCGCCTTTTCCTCTCTATGTGATTCAAAGAGGGGCAGTAATACCTCTCCCGGGGCTACAGAAAGCACGGGTAGAATTTTAAAATACCATTAAAAATTATCTCTTATTAATCGCTGTCACATTCAAATTTGAGCAATATCCTCTGGCGATTTAATACCAGTGCTGCCATTCTCCCTTGTTGTCTCACGACATTATCCAGCTAACCAGACTGCTACACTATTTCCGAGGCCGCCTCTGTTTACAAATCAAAGTGCCTCGCTTAAGCGCAGCCTGCTGAAATGCTGTGCTGTTATTAGGAAATGTGAGTGGGCTGAAGTGGGGATCCCTGTAGAGTTAACTTGGCAGCCTTCAAGATCCTGGCTCAACCTGATATTAAAAGTGAGTCATCAGTTTACCCACACAGCAGGCCCTCACTTTGTACTTTTCACTGCGAGGAGCTCAGCAGAGGGCCAGGAGATTCAGCGTTTGCTTCTCTAATTAATATCCAGCTGAAAGGAGCTCCTTGTTCAGGAAGACTTGGTGGGGTTTTTTGTTGCTAGTTGGTTAGTTTAGGTTTTTGGATGTTTTTTTTCTTTAACTTTGGTTTTGTTTTTTTGTTCTTCAGTTTTCAAGTTTGGTAAAGAACAAAAGCATGAGCCAAGCCTTACTACCTGGAAGGGTAGAGGGCAGTACTGGTACTACTCTACTGCAGCCCAGTACAGACTGCTTCATTTCCATTCCAGGTCTAGGGCTCTGCAACTGCCTCAGTTCCATCAATGTTATTTTTGTATCTTCTAAGAGCTACATGCAGCTCAAATCCCTAATTCATGTTCATTTGAGGCTAGGCTTTTATCTCAAGAAGACCTGTAAACAGCCCCTGAGGGCCTCTGGCAGAAGGCGTTGCAAGCGCCCAAACCTCTTTGAGGACCTGAGGAGCCACAATACAATAAATGCTGCAGGATTAAAGTGCTTTCCAGGTTAATCGATCAAGGCCAAGTTTTCCTTCTGGCATACGTGTTAAATATCCAACTAATTGGTCTTTCATGGAGCATTTTCTTGTTCCAGCAGCTTTGCAGCAGCACTGGGGGTGGCATGTAAACAGAGTGACTGATGGACAGACTGCTTCCTGTACTCTGAAGCTGTCTCGATTCTGCTTTTCTCTTGCTTTTATTCCAGCCCATCAATCACATTTATATGCCTCTCTGTAATTGAGATAACTTTTCTGTCCTTTTTAAAGCCTAAAAAAATATTTCATTTTCTACATCCCTACTTCCCTACTTTAGAGGTACGTTTTATTGAAAAGTATCTCCTTCACATCAAACTTTTTGGCCTTTTTTTTTGTCCCTAACATGAGGTAGCAGCTGTATGACCTAAAGCATGTGAATTTCAGTGGAACATGGGCACCTAAGTATAGATGCTCTCCTGAAGCAGAGCCTGCTTTATTGTTAATATGTTCTGGATCTGAAGGGGACTCAAGTCAGTATATTTCAGTAGCAGTCCTAATATAGTTGCATATCCAGGCTGGTAAACAAAGGATTCTGTGAGTGCAAAAAAAGAGTCAATATCACCATTATTTTGACTGCAGAATTTGCATTTACAAAATTCTATGTTCATTTTTTCAAGTGCCTCCCTATTTTCTTCTGATTTGTTTCAAGATATGCTAGTTTTATGTGCCTTTCTCAGAATGTTCTCTTTCTATTTATGTCTGTAACAGGCAGAATCATTGCTATTCATTTCACTATATGAAATTCATGACAGTGCTACAGTTTGTTTCATACAGCTGCAGAACCACTAAATGCAAAAGCATACTTTAGTTTTGCTGCTATTCAGTTTTGCTGGAACTCACATCACAACAGTTTGGGGAGGGTTTTTGTTTGTTTAGATCCTCCCAAAGGCAAGGAATAGGAGAAAAATAAAATTTATGTTACRTATGAAACTAGTAGGAAAAGGGAGGGAAAGAGGCTGAAGAAAATATAAATCTTCTTAAACAACCAAATGATTTGAAATATGGAAACAAGAGTGTTTTATGTCAAGTGCCTCTTCACCCTCTAAGTGTGCTATGAAATATGATCACTTGTCTTGAATACATTCCATCCTAACAGCAACATTCCTGAACTTATAAACACTATTAATTGTGTCAAACTTGGAATCTGGATCCTGCAAACCCTTCCTATGTTAAACTCAATGGGTCTCATTCATAGCTGGGCTAGGTTAGAATGAGCTCAGCACAGTTATGTTAGGCAAGACAAAATTTTCATTAATAATTCTGCATTCTTCTATCAACAAATCTTTGAGTAACCTATTTTGAAGTAGTCTGTAYGGCAACAAGACCCCTTTTCTATATGCCACAGTTAGGCCGAGAGAGTCATGTATCGCAGACCACCAATGAAACTGGATTTTCCAAAAGGAAGAACAACAGGCATGTGAAGTTAAAATCCTTTTCAGGCACCATTCTCCATTTTTGCTGCAGGAAGAGCCTCTGTTGGTAGGTGGGATACAGCTTTTATTCCTGCCAATGAGATTGGTATCTCTTCTACCCCTTAAGYGTATTTAAAGTATTGTTGCTTTACATGAAATTATAATTATAGCAACAGAGAGGAATAAAATGAAAATGGCCTTCCTCTAAGTTTGCTTTCAATGAACGAGCTAACACACAAACAGCAGACAAAATGTAGCAACAGGTCTGTTCCATACTAGTACTGCCTCTCAAATTGGTCCCTCAGCTTTGCTGACTCAGGTGTTCTGCATGTCTGCTCTCCACAGCAGCACGCTGACAGTGTGAGCTTGGTTTCTGCCTGAGATGGAGGGAGTCAGCCTGGGGAAAGATCAGTGTGAGCAGCTAGGAATGAAGCTAAAATTTTAGACAAAATTTGAGGTTCCATTTTGTCTTTCTATTTTTGTTTCTGATGTTGTAATAAATTATTTAACCATTTGATGCCAGTGTCTCCAAAGTTTGTCTGGTACTAGTAGCTGGTTTTAAGGTGTTTTGCTGGATTATGGATAGACTGTTCCAAAAGGCAGAAAATTGCTCCGTGCAGGCACAAACTGGCATTCCTCAGAGATGCCACTATTTAGGACCTCTTTTGGGGTTTGTCTGGGTAACTCAGCTTAAAAGTTTGGTAAAACTCCATGTTATACAAGAAAAAGACATTTCCTTTATCTGGTGACCACCCAGGCTGAGTCATGCARTATGTGAAGCCAAAAAATCCTACTTAAGTAGTGATCTGAGTCTCTGTGTGAAGTATGTGTGAGAGCAGTGAGGCTTGTAAGGAGGAGATGCCAAACCTGCTTTGCTGTTGCACTCAGGAGGAGAGAAAACGTGATGGCAAAGCATTTGCTGAGATCCTGCATTGCCAAGTACAGTCAGGGTGGGCTGAAGGTGTACCAGTGTCTCCCTAAGGAGTGTGGGAGGAGGAAAAGGCTGTCCTCTGCAGTAACACACTGCTTTCTTCATCTTCTGATCCTCTGAGTGACAAGGGCTACAAAGATTGCTGAGATCTCTGTCCAAGAAGCAAAAGGTTTGTGCCATCATTACTCAGCTCTCCTCTGTTTCCTCTGGGCTGTGAAGTCCCTGCCCATGGATTTGCCAAGAGCACAGTACATTCAGTACAATCTCCAGAATGCTCTGCAACAAACCTCAACAGGATGATCAGTAACAGCACATTTCAGAAAAACAATAAATCAGCATTTATGTACTGCTTAACCATTCTAAAGCATTTCTCAAGCATGAACTATGAATACACAGAAAGAGTTCTATCAGAGTAGATGGGTCACAAGCTGTAATGATGATGAACAGGCACCTTTAATCCAAACCACACTCAGCACTAAATCAGCACTTGGTGCAAGATTACTTTAAAACTCAAAGGTAAATAGCTGATCAGCCAAAAGCAGATAGATAATGCTAAATGGTGAGTTAATTTGAATTTCTCAGACTCTGGGTGGTAAAGAGAAGGCTGCCACTGTACGAAAACACACAGGTGAAGTCTGGCTCCCCAGTCACTTTTAACAGTAACTTAATCCAGACATCTTTCTCAAAGCAGCATGGCTGACAAAGCAAGGTGTTACCTTGTAAATGTAGCACAATCTCCTCCTTTTGGTCTTAGTACATGGTATAGAGGATCTCATATATATAAGATAACAGGAGCCAAAAGTTCTCACAAGAAAGCAAAATGGAGAAAAACTCTTAAAAAGTAGGAAGAATGGGAACATGTGTGACTGAACAAGAAAATGAAGACTTCAGGCAACTGACTAACGCAAGAAATCAGAAAAGGAAAATATGAAACTGTCAATGAAGCTGTGTCACAGCCACAGAGCAGTCAGAGGAAAAGTGATCCCTGGATTCATGGACTGGWGAGGCTTTGTCTAATTTTGGTCCTGACTGTTTCCAAATTCAGTAAGTGCATTTTCTGCAGGACAAGACCATTAAAGCTTATTCTTAAAGTTTTATGTTTAATGCTAAGTGGATTGTTGAACTACAGATATCTGAGGGAATGGCAAGGAGTGTGAGTCAGGACTGCTGTATTCAAAACCTGGCTAAAGAATAGCAGAYTTGAAGTAGGTGAAATAAAGTGCTGAAGTTGTTTAATAGACTAACCTGAACACCAGGCTGTGACAGAACAAAAACCAGATCACTCTGATATTTCTGAATTAGCAATTCTGTTTCACATAAGAAGGAATATTCAATCATAATTTTTCTTGAAAAGTATAACCAGATGGGCAGCCACCCTGACAGCCAGGAAACATGTCTTTTGAGAGCCATTCTGGGCATTTCATAGAATAAAACACCCTCTTTTTATTTTTTTTTTTTTTTTTTTTTTCGCAGCTCTAGTTTCAGGTTCTGACAAAGGCAGGCAGAACTGTTACACAAGGAAAATGGTGCAATGGGAACACTATCCCAGTCAACCAGCTCCTGTGAGCAGCTGAGTTACTCCATTCTTATTCAGGCAGATTCTGTTAACAAGGTCTCGATCCAAGCAAGAATTTTAGAAACAGGGAATTAATATCATTAGGGAGAATTGATACTTTTTGTACTATTTTCTTGATTTTTTTCCTTGCGGTATAGTATGGGCAAGGAACAATTTTCCTTCAGCTGCAAAGCGACCATACCTGGAAGAAAACAGAGAATTTAATTCTTCCTCTCCTCACTTGCTCTTCCCCTCAGGCTCGCCTCTACCTGTTTTTTAGGAGATTCTGCTGTTTAAATGTCCAAGACTTGTTTTAGTGAGATGGAATAGATTCCTCTTCCCTCCCTATCCTCAGTCTTTGAGTCTTGCACTGTCACTGCATCTCTCGTGTTACAAGTTCTGCAGGATTAAGGGACTGGCATGCAAATGTGCTGCGATATTTTGAAGAAACAAAGTGCTAATCTCTCATAATGCACAATATTGTCAAGGCAGGTGCAATCCTGAAGTTTAAGAACCAAGTCATTATTCCAGACATATATACAGTTACTGGAGGGGTAAATCACTTCTAAAGAGAACATTTCAAGGTTATAGAACATTGGAAAAAACACAACAGAAAGTTTTTATAAAATTAAAGTCAATTCTCACATAAACCCATAGAAGGGCAGGACCTTGGGTAGCAGAAGCTTCTTTGAGAAGTTTGAGAGTCTCTATAGTTGGAGAAACAATAAAACTACTTCTGTATTCTGTCCTTTACTCCTGTACCATAATAGTGAAAAGAACCATAAGACTTATTCCTGTGACCGTGGCAATCATGACAGGGAAACCACTGCCAAAGGAAGCTCATCAATAGTTGAAATGTTTGCTAGTAAGCTGTACATGGAATAAATTGTTCTAATCACGATGAAATCTGGGAGATCTGCAACTGTAAACATTGTGCTAAAACTAGCAGCATGATATTCACCAGTGGAGAATTTTATGCTTTGTGTTTCTAATATATGTTTATTCACACAGTCATAAATACATGTTGCACACCGACTACCACATGCATATAAGTGTGTGACAATTAATGAGAAATATTGTGCTGGCACAGGGCTTACACCTTATTTTGGGTTGGATTTGATCAAGAAAATGATTGAAGGAACACCAATATCCTGCAGAAATCTCTTCTGAGAATTGCTCAGCTGCATGTTAAGAGRATAGCTTTGCCTAGGACATTTATTGAAGGCACAATATTTTGTATAGTTTAACTGTCCATTCACTCTGGAAAAGCACCACTAACTCTAGATAGCAGATGCAATCCACAGGCTAACAAAATGGGGATTTGCTTCTAAATAGTCTGAAATGCATAAAAGAAAAATATCTCAGGAGCGTGAAAAATATCTCATGTGTGTGTTCGCACTCCTGTGTGTGTTTTGGGAGATAAAGAGGTAGACAGCTATATAAAATAATGAATCCTTCCTTTCTATACAGTATAGCTCTGTACAAGCCAAACCATGACAGATTAACTACCATCTATCTCTGCTTAAGCAGGAATCTGTATGACATGAGTTGGAGGGTTTCTACCTGAAATTCTGTGTGTAGGGGACAATGCTACATTATTTTCCTTCCACTTTCCAGGCTCAGCACATAGTAAAATCCTTGTCTGCAGATTTCAGGTTTCCTTTTGCATGGTGAAGTTATCAGCTTTCTGTCAGGGTTGCATTATGTTTTTTGAAGGAGGTGGCAGAGGTGGGGGAGAAGGTTTATTTTACAAGCTGACAGTTAAGACGTGCTCTAATGAATTGAATCTGGCCAACTCTCCATTCTCTATCGAGCTTTCCAGACTTACAAAGCTTTGAACCTTGCACATGAAAGGGGAAGTATTTTTTGGAATCTGCTATGACTGAAACTTTGCTGCTCATCTGAAGGTATCATTTGTATTTCACTTCATAAAATAATGAACACTGGAGCTGTCTCTTGTGAACTAGGCCAGCAGTCTTGTCCAATTTTGGTAGTAAAGGTCATAAAAGTTAGGTGTTCCAGCAGTGAGACCAACTCTATGGCAATCTTCAAAGGACATGCTTATGTCCTGGCTAGAACCTAGCATATAAGAATATCAAAGAACTAATATCTAAGATTTTTTTTGTAACAGATATCAACTGAACCTTTATTCAGCATTTATGAGGCTTGAGTAACATTATTGTGCTAGGAATAGCAGGAATGAAAATAGTTTCCCAAAGAGATTTAGAGGTTTTTAAAATTTAAACAATTTAACTTCCTGCATTATGGTTTTTGCAGTTTTCCCTTTCTTGTAATGAAACATTAATCTGACTTCATTTGCAACTTRTACTATCTGTTTTAAATGCACTTTATGAAAATATTTAAAATAAATGTCATAGAAATGGTCTATATGCAAATCAAACAGCATGTTTAGATCAATTGTTGGTTCAAACACAAGCCAGGTATTTTTTCCTGTGAACTACTCTCTTCTCATTTATTTTTGCTGTCAGTCTTTCAGACTTCTGCCCTGATCTTGCCAAGTCTCACAAAATGAATGATCTGCTATGTATTTCAAAGAAGGAAAGTCCTCCAAAATGAAATCCATATCCATGGAGGAACTGGAGCTGGTATTTCATTTTTAGCAAGCCTGCRTCACAAGACGATTTAGTGAACATTTAGTTTACATCTACCAAATGGGTTTTTTGAGAAGACAGTAGTGTTAACTCCACTGCTTGATACCCATTTTAGTAACAAACCATGGTACATAATTAGTTTGCATTAAATAGTCTGCATTAAATAGTTTGCATTAAATGAATGGATAATTTTCATGAGCATTTTTTCTTCCTCACAATATGCAAATATTTATCAGCTTTTTTAAAATCACATTTTTATAGATAGATAAAAATTTAACACCTGGCCATAGGCCATAGGAAATATATATTCAAGTAAAAACAGTTCCCAGTGAATTGTTATCTGGTTGTTTCTGACGGACATGCATGACCGAGACATAAAAATACATTTTAAGGCAAGTTGTTTGCTTGTTTGATACCCAGTGAAAAATACTTGTGCTAGTTGAACGAATATCTTCAAAAGGCTCAAGAATTAAAAAAAAAAAACTGCCTTATTAGGTCAGACTGAAGAGTGAGATAGCCCCATAGGTTGAAAGAAATCAAATACAACATGGAGTAGGTGTATCAACCTAGCACTCAGCATCCATCAGTTTAGGGTTTCCTTCAGCAAGGAAACAGTTTTTGTGAGCACTGACAAAGGTACTTTTAAAGAGAATTCAAGCCATAGTTGCTGCACTTATCATTCTTGGCCTCTGCCAGTAGACACAGTAATGTGTGGTGGCTCTAGGACCTGTTCTGCACTGTTTAACACACACAGTTGTGTCACACCCCAAAACTGAAAATTGGCTGCACCATTAGGAGAAGGAATTTCTGCCCTATATTCCCTGAGGGACCTGGCAGTGGAGTAACCAGTGGGGACAGTGTACTCAGCACTGATGGTGTCAGTTCCCCCTTTGACTAACAAAATCACTGTTACGTACTACCCAAATGTCTAAAAAAAAAATTAGGCTAATGAAAAAAACATCAACTCTATGCTCTCTATTAGAGTTGCCAGGGCCTTGTAAGCTGGGCATCAAAGGCAGCATCTTTGAGCAGCATAAAGTTTCTGGCAGACAGTAAACTCTCATGTGGAATTTTTGTTATTCTTTAATGACAAKCTAGTTACTATGGAAAATGAGTATGACCAATATGACGACAAATACTGATGCACATTTTCCACTGTCCTGAGAACTAATTCTCCTTTCTCACATTCCCTTCTTTGATTTATTCATAGGATATATTAAAAGAGTAGTTAACGTTCAAAAACATCATGTAAATATTGAAAGCAGTATGCAACCCACAGCACAGTATATCTTTCCATAGTTACAATAAGCCCTGTGCAATCCTACAATTAATGTCAGATTTGATTTCTCTTGTGCTTTTCTGTCCTTATTGTAGCAATCATTTCTGGTTTTCCTCTCTCTAGTCTTTTCTCAGACTCTCAAAGTGATAGTTTTTGTGATCATTTACTTTGTATATTATTCCAGTTTTCACTTTGCTTTGAAATGATTGTTTCAATATTATATTAAATTGACTTTTTCTTCTCTGTTTTACCTCCACACTACCCTATTGATATCACTTCTTCTACCCTCATTTCCTCAATATTCTTGGATTGCTTATGGATAGAGTCTTCAGCTGAGTGGTGTTTGAACATGTTCATTGGTTTGTTTGTGAGATGTCTACACCATGTCTGCTTCAACCACTTGATAGAGATTTTTTATAGTCATATTGGTTTGGCAGAACCCATACATATTTCAGCATCATTTTTACATGGAATGTGGATCTGCTCTTTCTAGCTTGTTCTTAGCACTCAGTGTGGATTAAAGAGTGCATTGAACACCAAATAAGTCTGAGAAAGTTGATTTTAAGCAAGATTTAATACCAGAAGTAAGTACATTTGGATTAATATAAAATAAGTAGAAATGAAATGAAAATATTTTCAGTTCCTGACTCTGTTTGAAGAACTAAAATGAGGATTCTTTGAATTCTATTACAAGCTAATTATTTCTTGTTCTAATCTTGGGATATTTTTTCCCAGACCTATTTGACAAGGCTGGCTTTCCTCCAAAAAATGGAAAACATTTTTGAATGAGCATTTTATTCTAAATTATTCCAAGCATTTTCAGTTTAGTATTATGGTCAATATTTTTTGTCCCAGTTTGGCATTTTGTCTGCCCCTAGATAAATTTGTTTTTCCTTCCCTCTGAAAAACCAGTATAATAATTTAGGAGCTAAATTACTTTTCAGTAGACTTGTCACTGATGTTCAGATTACAGTTTTACTGCTAGGCAAACAGAAACTCACATTTAATGTGTGGATGGAGGCAGCTGACTGTTGTTACAGAAGCTGGTGGCTAGAGGGAACTCTTTTTCCTTGTTGGAGATGGTGGATCTAACAGTAAAGGAACTTCTAGTGCAGCAAAGCAGTCCATTAAAGAAAAAGAAGGAAAAATCCTTGAAACAAAAACATTAGCTTGAATTCTGAAGTGCTCCCAGTTGGGCGTAGGAATGAGGAGAAGTGTCAATGAAATTTATCATTTCTCCAGCTAAGAAAAGGAGAGCCTTTCAATGTCCAGGGACAGTTGTAAGGTCAYGCATGGCTAAATGCACTCCCAGCAGCCAGCTCCTTAGAAGCTGTTAGAAGAGTTATGGCAGCCTGGGTTACCCTGGCTGCAGGGGTAGATGTTTTGGTTTTGTGCATGTGGGAAGAGAAGACCCAGACCACAAAAAAGAGCAGCGAGTTCACAGAGCAGCAGTAGGTGAGGCATTTAGGTAACAGCTACTGCACTTTTAGGCCCCAAGCCAGCAAATTAATTAAGCATGTGCTTAAGTTTAAACTGAATAACTCATAGCTTTAGCAGAGCTATTCAAATGTTAAAAGTTTAGCAAGTTTAACAGTTTTATAGCCTGCAGGCATCAGGTTGCTTAAGCTTTGGTGTTTTGGCTCTATCCACACCCCTGGCTACTGCCCGGGTGGTGGGCACAGGGTGGGTGGGGAGAGCTTTTGTTTGGAGAACGTGTTGGGGTGGTACTTGGCAAAAGCTGAGGTGTAGGGAAGCCTGACATGTGCACAGTCTCACTCTCATCTGAAACTGGGCCGGGGCCAGTTTGTGTACCTTACACAGAAATTTGGAAGCACTCCTGGTACTATAGTGTGGTCCTAGAGACCTCTTTTTTTCTTACCCATTACTCTTGTTGGATAATGTCCTGTAAGATAATGTAGTAGAGCAAATCAGGTGAGGGGGAGCAAAGTAAGGATGAAAGAGTTGGAGAAGAGATTACAATGCTGACGATTAGCATAACTTTAATGTCTGGTTTAATGCTACCTTACTCTAGTACTGCTTTACTCCACTGAGAATGGCAAGAAAGTAATATAAATCTTGCCATACCCCTCCCTGTTAACTGAGTAACTCTAAAGCCACGAATACCTCAAAGGCCTCAACTGTCCTTACATGGACTAGGTACTAGAAGCTAAGCCCCACAGCCCTTTTATGGGGTCACTATTACAAACACAGTAGGACCCAGGTGTGTTTCAGCAAATGTTCCTGCAGATGCACTCCAAATGTTCTCAGCTGTGCTCCAGCAGCAAAATTTGCCAAGAGCTATTGAATATATCTTGCATTCGGCAGCTGTGGCTATATTGCTAAAAAGCACTGAGCTGACAGCTCTGCCTGCCCTCTGTCTACACTGCCAGCTGGCCTGGCCAAGCTTGGCCTTGGGACAGTGGAGTGTAGTCAGGCAGGTGTGGCCCAAGATGTCTGTCTTGTGTGACCGTACCAGGACTGTGTTTGCTCCCCGCACGGCACACGGGGCTGATCCCAAACGTGATCTCTGTTCTGCCCATGGCATGCTGTTTAAGCACTGAGCAGCTCTGAACTGTGCAGTTGTGTTAAATCAGGCCAAAACTCTATCTAACCCTGGCATCTTGCCATTGGCAGAGGCAAATAGATGTTGATAGTGGAGAGCATCGTACTTCTTCCCAGAAATAATTTTAAATCCTGAAGCAATTCATGCTTCAGCAACTTAGCCAGATGTGATATCTTTTCATTGACAGGACTTATCCTGTCATACCCACATCACCCTGCAGAAGGGAGCTCCACACCAGCCTCCTGCTTTTCAAAACTGCCACTGGATGATGCCTTTTGATGTCCCCCAGTTGCACTCACAGAGACCACACATTGCCTGTGCAACGACCCTGCCCTGTGCCTGATTTTGTAGATTTCTGTAAAGTGTCTGTCCTCAGACAAGTCTCTAGAGGCTAAAGAGTCATAGTGCAGTTACTTATTCTTCACCTGAAAGCTGTTCCATACCTTTGATCAGCTCCGTCACTCGCCTCTCTCCTATTTTTCAGTTCTCCTATGTCTTTTTAAGATGTGTGTGCTGGGGGAGGGAACCATAACTGCTGAACTAGGTCACATAAAATCTTGGACAAATTCCTGGGTTTCTATTTTAATGTCTCCAAAGCCTTGGCAAAGGTTCAGAACAGTTCAGTTTTCTTCCTCTCTCTCTCTTCAGTAGAGTTACTTCTATGATTAAGGCAAACCTCCCAACCTCCCAGCTCGCCAATGTGAAGCTGGAACAGAGAAGTGCATCTAGAAACACCCTGATGGAAAGATTACTACATTTGGTCCCCTTCAAACTCAGGCATTCTTACCATATAATCTCACTCACAAACTGATCAARTCCCATTTGAAAATAAGCAAGTGGTTTTGACCCCACTAGTCCTATCAAAAGGCTGTTACATGACACAACAGCCATAGGAAATCTCCTTTCCACTCTACCTTTCTTCATGGATACTTTAGAAAAGTTTGTTTTAGTTCCTTTTCTCTTTTTCATTACTATTTATTTCCCTCACACATTTATGGACCACAAACACGCTCAGGATAATCATGTGAGGTAATTCAAACTATATCCCTCCGCTACCTTGCATGACAGAGTTTCTACTCCTTTCTTCTAGCTTTCGCCTACATCTGCCCTAGTTGGAYATCAGCTTTTCTGAATACTCACAGCCAAAGCTGTACACAGTCTCCTGGATGAGGACTCATCAGTGCCTTGGCAACTGCACGCTTCTGGAAAAACAGCACCTGGTTAATCCTAACATGACATCTGCCTTTCTCATGTTGGTAATTGCCATGGTCCTGATGCAAGCAGTTAATTTATCCAAATACCTTGCCTTGTGTTTAATTATTATATCCCTCAAACTTTGTTCTACAGTTCCCCAATCCTCTGGAGCTCCAGCTGATAGTGCTAGCCAGATTTTCCTGTTTCTTCTGTCCTGGCCAAAGAGGAGAATGCGAGCGCCTAACTGCCACTGCCAAATGTCCTATTGCTTCTTAACTTCACTTGGCTCTCATAATTTCTATTTATATCCCCACAATTCTCTTCAGCTCTTCTGCCTTCCATTCTCAATCCCAAATAATTAATTGAATTTGAGGACATCTCTAGAATATTTTTAATATTCCCCTTTATTGACTGCATCCCTCTTTCTTATTGCAGCTGAGATAGTATTTATTGTGTCAATTCCTTTGCAAGCCCTAGTTCAAGTTGTCTTTTACCAAAATGTAAGTCAATGATGGGATTGTTAAACTTAAGTATTTTGAGGGACTTTTTGCCATGGTGGACATATTACTTAGGATTTTGATCACAAAACATATTCTAGGGACATTACCACTCAGTTAAGCACTCTAACTTTTTGCTCTGKTTTTTTTTTCTCTCTTGATTTGAACTTGTTGCTGAGTGAAAAGAAATCTCAGCTCTTCTTGTAGTGTTTTATAGAGCCATAGCTGTAAGACAGCGAAAAGTGGCACATGTATTTCCATTGATACCTCAAGAAACCTCAGAGCAGGGACATAGAGGGTGGTGGCGATACCTTTGCCTCCTGCATACTAGGAAGAAGGGTAGAATAGCACTGGAGTCGCCCTTGCAGCTAAGAAAGGATTTGTGCCAAATATCAGCATGAATGTTCTGAGTAGCAAGGCATCTTACTWCTGACTATCTTACCTTTGTCACTGGGCTGGCAGAATCTCTTCATTAAGATGTTTTTAAATTGTGGGTATGCAGAAGTGCCCCCCCTGGCTTCAGCAAAGAGGCTGTTTTTGCTGAGGGCTTTGAAGCTCCCAGATTTACAAACAGGAGACTTGAAGACAGATTTAATAATAACCTGAATCCTACCCTAGAGCACACAAGCACGAGTCTCTGTTTAGTTCATAAATAGAGCAATGGTAATTTGGAGCATTCAGTGGAACAGAACTGGTCATCACAAGGCAGAGGCCAAGGCTGTAAAATCTGACATGCTTGAGACCTCTGGCTTACAGAGATTTGGGTTAAGCACTTGTGTCATTATTTACATGCTCTGCACCTAAATCCCATAGCTGCTGATAGAACCCATGGATTACAAAAGCTGAGTTACCAAAGGGCTGAGTTGCTGGAACAAGGTCTAGCACCATTTTTAATAGCCTTTTGCTCAATTACCTGTGTTTATTCCCATGTTTATTGGTTTAAAACAACCCATCAGAAGATAAATAGCAAAACAGATCTTTCCTTCTTAATGCTAAAAAGCCGTTTTCGTTCACTATGCACCATTCTTTTATTCTACAGTGTGGCTACCTAAAGATGCCCAGCCATTTGCTTAAAATACATTCTCAGACAATAAGAAAGCAGTCAAGTGTAGCTGCGTGCATGGACCAGTGCCTATCTCCAGGAACCAAGTGACATTTACAACTTCTTTCATTCCAAAGAGTGATTTTTKGGTATTGTCATACTCCAGAAACTTCTCTTAAATATTTTTAGTTTCAGGATTTTGGGAGGGGAATGAAATATTTCCCGCCAAGTTTTTCAGAAGGTGTACTGCCAAAAATGTCTGTACAAAGAGGAGAAACTACTTAAAAATAAAGATATTAACTTCTTTTAACCCAAATTTTAACTGTTACACTCATGCTCTATTTCATTCACAGAACCAAATGCCATGCATAAACACACACCACTTTGTAATTTTCCTGATCCAGATGCTTTTGGTAAACATATGGCTGCTGACAGTAAAAATTCAGGAAGAACTCTTACCGAATCTGCTTTTTCTCTACTTGCTTTGCCTTTATACTCACTTTTTTCCTGTTCCAAACTATGGCAGGCATTTAGTGTATCTCAGAAAACAAGAATTTCCCAATCTTTCTCACCTCTTAGTGTTCTCATCACCTGGAATTATTCAAAACAATAAAACCCTGGCTTTTTTTTTCTGAAGAAAAAGCTACATTAAGTAAAAGATCTGTGGCTGTGATTGATTACAGACTATAGAAGAACAAGATTATTCTGAAGGAAAAGTCTTACAGATAAAAGGATTATAGTTACTTACACTTGCTGACACGGGATTGAAATATTCCATTCCTGCTTTTGTGACCAATGGGCTCACTTGTGAAAGCTGGGTGAAACTGGATAGAAACAGATTAGAAACAAAAATCAAGTCCATTTTCCACAGTCCAAAGAGCACAAGAGCAACACTAAAGAAAAAAGTAAATGAGACGTTAAAATATCTTTTTGTTTTTGAGCTTGACCCTCCTTTCCCATATCCCATTACACTGGAGTTAATGGGCCTGCTCTACTCCCACAAGGACAATTTAAGCTATTTTTAGTAAGAAAGAAGTTCTCTTCCTTACATGCTGTCCATCTGACGAGTGCAGAGGAAAGCAAGCAGAGGAGAACTCCTGCAGACGGTGTGGCATGGCACGGTGCAGCCGCAGCTCCGGGACCATTCCAGTGCCCCTTACCATGCCCTGGCCAGAGCACAGCAGGTCTCTGCCACCCCAAATGCCTCTCCCCAGGGCAGGGGCAGCCAGAGCCACACACAGCTCTGTGGGAAGGAGGATATGAGACCAAAATTCCCAGCAGAATTTTGCCTTGAGTTCATGGAAGGCACCCAGGGAAGGGTTCAGAGCAGACCCAAGTCTCTTTCCTGAAGAATAGCCACTCTTCACTTTCCAGAGTAAGCACAACATTTCTTTGCTAGAAATCAGCAGCTGTAGTGTGTTTTTTTTTTCTAGTTTCAGAGCTCTTCTTATTTTTCCAAGCTTTTCCCCTTTCCCTCTGCAATAAAGTGCTCATTGTGTCTACTCATGCTGTGCTGGAATGTTTTTTTATTTACAATGAAGTAGAAATGATGCCAAACCTTTCAGTGTTAGTTTAGTACCATTTTTCCCACCACTCTTTGTTTGTTTGCTTTAGTTCACCTAATTTTTATTATCATTCTGTTCTTATTTGTTTGCAGTCATTTCACGAAAAACATCTGATGTAGTTTGGACCACAAGTGGTTCACAGATTACAGTCTGAGTAACAAAAATTTATTGATGTCCATACCCTTTTTGTAGACTTTTACTTCCTTTGAATTTCTCTTAAGAGTTACACTGGACATCTGCACGTCTTGAATAAAAATTAAAGAGCCTCTATTTTGATTTATGTTTGCATTTGCTCTCACACATGAAAAAGCRAAAAAAATCAGAAAAATAAAAATCCTACTTAATTAATATAGGGGAGTTAAATTTAATCACTTAATTAAAGATGTGAAAAATTAAATCTTGGGGAAACTGACAAATCTGGAAATCAGGGAGGTGCCAGGGAGATTGACATGGGGATTGACATAAGATTAGGTGGGAAAATAGTAGTAAACAACTTCAGGGCAAAACCATCGAGGAAACTAAACAGGGTACATGGAACAAACCACTATGAACTCACAATAAGGAACACCTTAAAATTACAACAGAAGAACAATCTACCACAGGAAACCTCTTTTTGTTCATGTAGGTGGATAATGTGTGTGTGCTGTGTACATGRTGTGTGTCATCTGATGTATGTGTGAACTGATCTTGGATGTAGGCAAAGAGTTAAACCCAGAGATTCCAAAAGCTTAAGATATTAGGACTCAACTCACAAACATACRTTCCTAATGACCAGGGTTCAAAAAATTAATTATTTAGAAAATAAGCCTCATTGCAGAAAGATTTATATCGCATAAGCATCTTCTTTTTAAATTAAAGCAGGCATCCTTAAACTGTAATTTTCTGGCCCAGCTGAGTTCCCTGAGGAAACAAAACAAACTCCAGGGATGCATCAAGATATGCTCAAGAATTGSCTACCACCTGACAGGAACAAACCTGGAGTGTCTGGGACATGGGCAAGTACTGGAACATAGTCCTGAGGCAAACTTCTCACCAGAGCAACTGGTGGAGAGATAAGTGAACTCCCTTTTCTTCTCAGGATAATGATGAGCAGAAGGTTTCTTCTGAACTACAGTTGGTTTACATGATATTTTTTGTCATCATGATGTTGATAAACTGAAAAAATAACACCATAATTTTCAGCCTAGGAAGATTTGTGCAGGGGAAACCATGAACTCTTTGGCCTCTCTTTGCCCTCTGCAATAAATTTTRTTGCACTGAAGGGCAGGTGCTCCCACAGCTTTCCTTTCCATTACTGATGCAGGAACTTTTACTTTTCTGCAGAAATGTTTGCTTTTATTAATACCTTGGTTTTGTGAGGTACTTAGGAATCCTTCAGTTTTTAAATGTATGAACCTCTTATATTCTTCACATAACTGTCCCTTTCAGTAGATATGTTCTTACCACATTTGTTGAAACTTGGCTCTTTGTATAATCCCACTTTTTATCTAAGTATCATTAACTGTTTCCTTCTCGTCCTTATCTCAAGTTTAAACSTTTCTTGTCTTCAGGGCTCTCTAGTGCTCCTGATAGCACTTTGCTCTCAGTTCTTCATTGTTACTGCTRATGATTTGTGGGCAAAATCACCAGGGTTTTGCAGCAGACTCTCACACTGGGGTGAAGGTACCCAATTTGGAAGTTTTTAGACTTATGAGGTTTGGTGCTGGGAATTCCCACCCTCTTGTCCTTCCATTGTCCTGATTACTGTTATTACTTCTCTAGGAATTTAATTAATCTAATTTGATAAGTCTGCCTCCTAAGCCATATATTGGTTTTTCTTCTCCTTTGGCTGACCTGGGATTTTTATGTGCTATGAAGTAACTTATGTAATTATAAACTGCATTTCTTTCAGCACTTAAATTACTCTTCTCTGTGAGATCCAGAGTTTGCTATTGCATGTATTTATGGGAAAACAGAATTAAAYTGGAACACATGCAAAATTAGGTTTAAAAGTCTCAAAAATTTTTTTCTCACTATTCATTCTATTCTAAAAAATTGTGAGATTACCCAAGGGTGATGAGAAAGTCTGAGGGCTACTGAGTTTATGTATAAAGGGTGATAAAAAATAAAGGGTTATTTATCATTTGGGCAAGATGTGATGCTCATTTTCATTCTTAGAAAGCTCATTATACCCTCTCAAATTCTGTTTGCACTGACAAATTATTATTAAGAGTCAGAAGTGCAGACAAGAAGTGATCCCAATTTATGTCAAGACCTGCAAGTAGTTCTGCAGCTTTGTGCTGTACTTTATTTCAAACATCTTGAGATAAAATGTTCAGGGAGAGGTTGCTGGCATAAGGCAGTCACAATGCAAACCTCAGAACCACAAATAACTTATTATTTAATAATTGGATTTCTGCGAGTGCTGCTAGCCCCAAAAGGCCAGCTCTTTACTGCTCAACTTTCTCCATTGACTCTAATTAAGGTTTTCCTTGGCTCATGATTGTGGTGAACTTGGAGAACTTTAAAGCTTGGTTTTTTTAAAATCTGTTTTTCTCACCAGGTGGAGTGTTCCTGAAAACCCTGAAACTTATGAACTTTCCAGTACATTTTACAAGATACTTCTGTCTACACGTTTGACTGAAGATGGAGGCATTCCACAAATCCCCAAGTAGAAATCATTTTATTAGCCAGTTTGTGCACTGTATACAGGAGAATATGGGATTATTTTTTAAGAAATTTACTGCCAAAAAATTTATGGCAGCAATATAAACTCACAAGTGTCCCTTTCTGCAGAGGGGGAGTTGACTTCAGTAGCTGTATGACTGATGATGTGACAAAGTGTGATAGGGAATGCAGCTGCTGGAGCAGAAAWAAAGAGGTCCCAAAAACCAGAGATAGACCACAGAAATGTATTTAAAARGGAATAATGATTTTATTATTGTAATTATTATTATTATTATACTTATTAAAATCACTTCAAAAAGCCTGAGGATTACTTTTTTCTTGTATATATTGCTTTAGAAAAAAATAAAAATAGGAAAGYGTTCTTAACTATTGTATTAATTATGTCTACCTCTTTGAAACATATATTTTCCAAACTTTTTTATGCTGTAGCTATACTGAATTATTTTATCTTTAATTAAACATCATTGCCTTCTATGCAGTTTTTAAGGCTCTGCATGATGCTTTTGTGTTTGAAATTCTGTGTTTGACAATGTAAGTTTTATCAGTGGTTTCTACTATAAACATAAGGTAATGCTAAGGAAATTCTGTGCTGACGTGTTTCTCCTTTAAATCAGACTGGTTATTTTTGGCTTTTACTTTTTGTCATTTTTAGCATTTTTTTTCCTCAAGACCCTCTCTCCTTTGCTTCATTCTGTTTCCTCTCCTCCTCCTCCCCAAAGTATGGAGAATTTCCAGTTTGGATATGAACTTTGTAGCTGGCTACTCTCTCAAAAGCCAGCTAAACCAATACTCCAGACTAAGGCTGAATGAATAGTTAATAGATATTTCTTTTCTTTTTTGATCTGAAAAACCAAGCCCCTCTCTCAGAACTTTATCTGAAGTCAAATGAACCTTTCCATTCAGTCTTCAAAATTGCTTCAGTTTAGAGTCTGTTAATTTAATTTTGTTTTTMTTTCTTTGTATTCAGTTTAGGCAACTTTGATCTCAAATAACTGTTTTGAAACAAAACACTCTGTTTTGAAATAAACTGAAATGAAGTATTGTAACATAAAAAGGAAAAGCCTGCACCTTTTTTGGCCAAAGCTATTCATAACACTTGGGAAAAAAAATAAGTGAATTGTTTTGATTAACCTAGAACCAATTTTCTTTGCCAAATAAATAGTTTCCTT
>JACDOX010000005.1:13981688-13999525 GCA_014549065.1 Cardinalis cardinalis
CACCATGGAGGGGAAACAGGCCTCACTATGGAGTCAGCTGTAGGAACAATGTCAAAAGGTTTTTTGGAGGAGATGACCTCCTCCCTCCACTGTCTGTAAAGGGGTGAACTGGGCTTTGAGTGGTATAAAACCTACTTCTCGTCTGTGAAAAGAGGAGCCACAGAACTACCATTCACCTTTTCTCCTTTAATAGCTGTGTAAAATAATCTCTGCCAAGTTATGGCTGATAGCACAGAAATGCTTCAGTTTGAGCTAGTCAATGCTCTGAGGAGTTGGGGCTGTGGCTTGATTTGGGATACAGCAACAGCCCCTTCATCACCCAGCACACTCTAAAGCAGCAGCCCTCCCAACATTTGTAAGAAAAAATACCCCTTATCATATCTTTCAGCATTTATATTTCTTTTCAAAGGGAAGTTAAGATGTTGCTTTTAGAGCTAGATCTGTTTAATATTATTCAGATTTCTTTTTCAGCTATTTCACACCTTTCAAATTCATAAACACGTGAACATTTTGAAGGATGTTGTTTGGATTCCTTTTGGCTTCGTGGTATCTGGCTCTGTTTTTGTTTATGCTTTGGTTTCCATGTTTTTTGACTTTGACTCCTGATTTTTTTTATAATATTTGCTTTTTTATCTTACTCTCCATATTCTTTGGCTGAAAACCTGGTGCATTAGAAACCCTTTGAAATGGATACATGCCATTCTGTACCTGTGGTTGGGAGTTATGCCAGCTTGAAGCTAAAAATATAAAACACTGAGTATGTGACAAAAGCATGCACATATACAAAAAGCAGAAACTTCTTTTGATTTAATTCTAGATTGTGGAGAACAAAAAGATTTTCTGCCAACTTCAGTGGAGAAATTACCCCATAAGTAACAATGATTTGCGATACCAGCCACTGAAGTTCAAAACAAATAACGCAGGTACTTGGACTTTGCATCCAAGTGTTCTTCTCACAAGACACCAGCAGGAGAGGAACCACGCTACCTTTTTGTGGGAAATTTAATTTTTGAACTCAAATATTTTTGTGAATCTGAGGATCTCATCCAAGCTTTCTGGTGCGGTCCCATTGTGACTAGTTTGAATGCCAGCCTCTATTTTTTATTTTGACAAGAGGAAGTTTAGACCACAATCTTTAGACCAGTTTTGCTTGTGACTCACCAAGGAAATACCATAAACAGTTAATATTTGGAATTCTTAGATGGAGAAGATGAAAGTACAGAAAAATTAAATGGCTTGCTAAAAGGCAAAGATTGAGTCAATGGCAGAGCCAAGAAAGGCACCTTATACCCTTGGTTTTGTTTATAATTTTGGCCAAGACAATTCAAGCTTCAAAAGGGAAAATGTATTTTGTGAAACCAATTGTTGTTTTGAGTATTGTGGCTAAAGTATGTCTCTGTCAAATTTTGGAATAGCTTGTGGTTCCTTACCAAGAGAGCCCTGGTTTGAATCACCTCTGGGGACTGATACATTTCAATCCCATGGATAAAAATGTTACAGACTTTGGAAGTACATGCCAGACATAAGATCACAAAAATGTGAAAGCAGGGTCCTGTTTCTAGTCAGAAAGGCTAGATATGGGAAGTCTTTGCTTGTCTGCTCTTGAAAAAGAAAAGTATGTTTTTATTGGAATCCAGTGGCCCCTTCACATTTGGTTTAAACTCTTGCCACTATCTACATGTCAAATGTAAAATATAGTACTTAGATTTCAAGGATTCAATACTCATGAAAGCAGAAACACAGAGGGCTGCRGCTCCCAATCTTTCTTGATACAGGTCTGCACTCAGCAGTATTCCAGTAGAGGTGCAGATATCAGTTCAGAGGCTTCAAGTTTACTGACAAAAGTCTTTCTTTTCTTTTCTTTCTTTTCTTCATCTCCTCAGATGTAGCTCTCTGACCACTGGCTACCTGCAAACCACAGGCACAGGGCTAAGGCAGCTAAGGGTTACACCCTGGTAGAAATTTAATATCCAGGACAAGATTTTTTCATTACCATAGGAAAATTAGGTCCAAAAGAAGGTGGTGGACTGAGGTGCAGATWTTTTTAGTGACACTAAAGCTAACTAACCATTGCCTAAGTTAATCAATTTAGAACTGGCAGTTCTAAACCACATAGGGTCCTCTCATTTTGAAACAACCTTTGGACAATTTTTCATTAAAAAATGAAAGACAGACATATAGTTAGAAGCTTCATTCTACATGTGATGGACTCACAGAACGCTTCTGACSTGCAGCAGGACATCCTTCCATGGCTTAAGCTAAGATGCCATTTCCCAGTTTCCACTTCAGTTTCCTTAGATGCCCCTGGGAAAATTTTTTTCCTGTTTGCATGTATACCAAGCACGAAAAACTTATTGTCCCTGGTTTTGGTTGATTCTTTTTTCAAGTGAAGTACTTTATCAAGTGCTTGCCGATAAGAAGCTACAGCTGTCCCACAAACTGCGCTGTCTCAGGGGTTCTGTGTGACTTCACTGTCAGCACAAATGGATATTCACAACAACCTCTCCACATGCCTCTGGAGCAGCCCTAGACTGGGATGGCTGCCAAAAAAGGGGAGAACAAGTGTGCAAAGGGAAATTTAATGTAATGCAACAGCAGAAATAGGAACAAGGCTCAGGAAAAAGAAGAAAGCAAAAGATAGCTGATGAATTGATTTAATTTTTTAAGAAAATGCTTCTTTCTATGTTGAAATCGTTAAACAATTTTTCTCCAAGTGAGTATAATTTTTTTAAAAAATTTATTTTAAAAATAAATTAAATTGTCYAAGTTATCATCGATTCACAGGCCTTGGTAGTTCTTGAGAATATTGTGATAGTCAGTGAGGAAGAGGGACTCATCCAGGGACAGATTGAGGTCACTTAGATTCACCTCTGGGACTTTCCAAGAACATMTTTTTCTCTATAGAGCACTCTAAACATGCGATACTCTTTTTTTCTCTCGCCCCCTTTCATTCTTGCATAGACGGTTATGGTCAGACATGTCAACGCACACTTGATCTTTGCTCTTGGCATTGAATATACTTAATTGCTCTGTCTTTTCTAGGAACTCTCCTTCCTAAYACAGAAGTAACATGGTAGTTTGAGCTGTGTGTTCAGTAGTTGTACTGAAGAAATGAGATAATTAATTTGCTACTGATCTGAGCAGGACTGCCTTGTAGGCATGCATCATCTGATTTTGGCATAGTGAAGATGTCCCTGTAGGTGTTTTGTTGCTGCACTGCAGCCTACTGCTCTTCACCTTTGAATCTCAGAAAGTGTCACTAGAATGCCCATACTGCAAGCATGTACCAGACAAACCAATCTTTCCTCATTGTTCATGGCCCTGGAAAATCTCTGCTTTCTTCACCATGCAGGAGGTACTTTTGTTCTGTGACCTCTAGTTAACCATCACCTTCTGGAAGATTGATTCATTAGGTGAGAATGAAAAGAAGCAAAACAACAATTGTGAGTTGATTAGGTGGAARGTGGATTTGATTTTGGCAAATCTGAATTTTGTTTATTTTTTCTTGGCTTGTGATGTATCTGATGTGCTGTTTTTAGACCAACCATGCTATAGGCATTCAACTTTTTGGCATGAGCAAGAGGAAGCATAGCTTTGGGGATGATTTCTGTACATGACAGAAAGGGAAAGCGTTTCTGTAAATACAAAATATTCTCTAGTCTGTTCTACGGCTTTGCTTTGCCTTGACTGTGTTCCTCTACTCCATACGAGTTCATTCCCTGTGCCATGCATTAACACATGTGATACTCATTTACATTTTTAGTTCCATCCATCTCTAAGMAGGATTCTCACTACAGCAGATATAACAGGCAGCAACCCTTTGTTTTTGGGGCAGCAAATGTGGTAGGCAATTAGTTGTGCACTTGATGGGCTTTCCACTTTTTTTCTGTTCTTTTTCTTTTTTACAAAAATGGATTAAAAATTAATTTACTTATGAAACTATTGTAAGYATTTCCTATAATCATCACAAAAGTATTTTCCACATTACTAGAACTGAGGCCATTTTTTTGGGAGCTAAAGAGTCACTGGAGTGAAATTTAAGAACATTATCAATGACTTGGAAGATCGTTTAAAAATTAATTTTCAAGACAGAATTAAAGAGAAATCTCTGTGGATATATTCATATTTTCATGAAGCATGCTCCCTTTCTACACTGCTAGTTAACAGTTATTACACTGTCAGCCTGTTATTTTAAGATCCCATTCAGGGTTTTGTACTGGAGCTCCAGTACAAAACCATATAGTCTGTTGACACATGGCTTTACAAACTCCACAAACTGCACCTTATCAGCAAAGCACCTCAAAATCTAATAACTATAGGCAGGTGAAATCTATACCAGCAGCCCTTGAGTATTACTGGATATTGGTAGTGGTATAGGACATCATTTGGGTGGCGTGGATGAACAGTTCATTTCTAAAAATTAAGATGGTTTGATTGTTATTTTATAAGGTTTAATTTGGTTWAGTTTGGTTTTGTYTTACCACTGAGGAAGAAAGAAGATCTTTTGAACTTGTTTTAYAAGAMCAAATTTGTGCATCCTTATGTTGTATCTGTGGGCATAARTGCCCAGCTTAGGTGGGACACAGAAATTCAAGTATTTTTCCCACCTCATTGAAGGCTGCAATCATCTTCATTCAGGAAATTGAAAGTGCTCTTTTTTTCTGTTTTTTTTTTCTGGATACTCTGTACAGAGCAACTCTGCATAACTCTTGAGTAATTCACAGCATGTGTGTAGCAGGTGCTCCTCTGTCTCCTGCCTGACAATAAGGCATCACTTCAGTCTGACACAGACTCTCTTAGAATACAAAATATTTTTGTTAAAAATGTTGACTTCTACTAAGCATATTTTGTCAAAGCTAGATTTCATCAAATCTAGCCTCATTGATTTTATTTAGTATTCTAAAAAAGGGATGACCATGTGATAGGGTCTGCTCCAGGCTTTCTCTGATTAGGCACTATATGAGGGCTCCTTGTAAGGACTGAGGAAATCTTTCTTTGGAATCTCTGATTTCAAATACAAGAATTCCATAAGTGAATGAATTCCCAATTTTTTTTTATTTGGTTTGTGAAAAGCATGATTCAATATTTTACGGACACTTTTATGTCAGCTTTGTTTTGAGCAGAATAATTAACAGAAAGGGTTCTTATGAATGAAAACTGATGCTTAATTCTGTGTTTAGAGAAGAAAACTACAGTAATATTTATTTCCTGATATGATGTAAAAACTTGCTCCATATCTTTTCTCAAAATTGATGGGTAATCTAGAATTTATTTTTTTCTATGCCCAGAGTCAGGCAACTATTAAGATTTTTAACATGAGTTGAGTTTTACAGTCATTTATGTGGCCCCATGTCCCTTCATCTGTCTTGAAGTAAACACTTCAAATCCTAATTCTTCAAAGGCCTATGTTTCTGAATAATCCCACTGGGTTTAACAGGAGCTGATTCTATTAAGTTAGTAGAGCACAGAATTCTTTACAGACTCATTGCTTTAATTTGTGGTGCAAGGGGAATGTAATTCCTAAGTAGATGGGGGTCCAAAGCAAAGATTAATGCAATCTACACACTTGCATTAAACTTCTTCTAGGCCATTTCAATGAAGGAGTAATATTCCTATCTGTAYTTTCATGATCTTTTCACAACAGACCATTGCACAGCCAGCCCAATCAGAAGACCTGAGTCTTGTAGCTGACCATCTYGTCTGTGTTGAAGAAAGAGAGAAATGGGAGAATTGATCAGCCCTGCAGTGTGAGGAAGGACAGAGGGGTGGAGTAGTAGTTGAAGAAGCAGTAGATGTGAAAAAAAAAAGAGAGAATGAAAATGTCTAGAAATACTGGAAATTGTGTGAACTCTTTTTCTGTACATGTCTGAGCATAATATTACAGCCCATTTCAAAGCCAGCCAGGGAATGCATGCGCGAGTTGTAGTATCTAGGCAGGAATTACTCATTTCATACACCATTTAGAATTAATTGTAGTGATTCTGCAAAGTCAGTACATATCCTGCATGCAARATTAGGAGAAACTTCTTTTGTTTCAAAGTCTTTTGATATTTCTGTTTTGAAGTAATTCATTTTTCCTTAGATAGCACCCAGAACAGTTGATGGCAGCCAATAGACTCTCTTCTCCTTTGGAAAATAAAATGTAGTCAAATAAAATTGAATCTTTGACAGTCTCATAACAATACACACACATGCCTACTTACTTCATACTGGAAAGCTAAAGAAGTTCAAGTTTTGTTGGCTTCATTAAATCAGTCTTATAGGACAAGGCAAACATATAGATTTGAACCATGAATATTTAGAATTCTCTGAAATGCAACAGCCATTTATCTTTGGAGACGGTTGTATGTGTATGCATTTTTCCTCACAGAGAAGTTCTCTTGATCTCCTAGATAATGAGAAACACTGTATGTTCCCTGAGTAGAAAGCAGTACCTGAAAGACTGCCACRTGTCCTTCTTGTGGGTATCCCCCATGTTACATCAGGCACCACCATAGCTGCAAGGTCTGGTATCCTGGGGACTCTGAATAAAACTAAATCTTGCAGTTTGAAGAACATTTACAAGATTTTGGGTGAGGCTAAGACAAGCTTGCAGCATGAGTTTGACAATTGTAGAGAAATTGTATTGGACAAAGGCCAACTTTTACTAACAGCTTACGATTTTTCAGAATATGAGCAATCAAACATTGTTTTCAATAAAAATATCAGTATTATGGCTCAGAATAATTGTTTAATATTTCATAATTACATGTTCATAGTCATTGCATTTCAGTTAAGAGGAAAAGTCTTTAAAATGTCTCATCAGTGCTTAATTGAGCTAAAATAATCCTGTGCTTTCCATTTGCCTCTCAACACTTTTCAGACTTTAGGTAATTTTGTATCACATTAGACTGTTCATTACAAAGTCTAACATAATTTTGAAGGTTATTATTACAATAATTTTCCAATTGTTTCTGGCATGATTTTGTATCATAATTAGTCATGTTAACATATAGATTGTCCCCAAAATATAATTTCTGCTTGATAGTTCATAATTTATTAAGTGTGCCACTCAGAATATTTGGGTAACATTCATTATGTCAGTGCTAGTGCAACACAGCAGTAGAAGACTTTAAAATTTAGGCAAATCATTGCTTAAATTACACAGAGTTTTCTGTTTGAGTGTGGAGTTTGTTTATATCTTTGTTATGCATTTAAGCAGTCCATTCTTGTTAGTTAAAGACACATAATTCCATCCTTTCTTGCAAGACTCAGTTCATTGAAACAAAATATGAGTATGTGGCTTTCAGAGCATCTTCTCTTATGGCTATGTGTAAGGAACCTTTGAACTTAAATATGACAACTGACTCTCCTCATGCTAGCAGTGTGAAAACTGAGTCAATGAGAAATTAAATTACTTTTTTAGAGACACCAATCAGACTGTGGGCAGAACTAGAACTGGACATCAGGTATCCTTCTTTTCTTTATATCAGTGTCATAGCACCAGAAAAGCTTTGTCTTTCCATAAGCATTTCTGCGCAGCACAGGGCTAAGGGGAGACCCAAACACAAGCAGGATTTTGTCAGCAAATCCTCCCTCCCATTTGTCAGATAAAGCTCCTTGTTTTGCCCTGGGCTTGAGGAGTCAGGCCACATGTGCCCCAAGGCAGGGCATAAACTGAATCCTGCACCAGAGTTAAGGGAGTCAGTTTGCCCATACACTCCTCYAGTTACATCACGAGCTACTCTACCTTTATCACTACAGGTATCAATGGTGCTGGCACTGAGAAAGAGAGCAATATCAGCACCTTAATTTTTTACCTTTTGGTCTCTCCTTCTCTGCGCCCTCAGATATGTGACAGGAAGTTATGTTCTAAAGCAAAATCATTCCCTTTTCTTTGCCATCATGCTTTTTGAGCTTCAGAAGATGAACAAYATTCAGGAAACGAGGCCTGGGTTTATGATCAGTACAGATATGTGCAAGAACTTCCTTTCATATAGTTTAGGTGGGAAGTGAAGCTGATTGAAGGTAAGTACAGAACTGCAGCATTTTGATGTGCCTTTTAGAAGCTGTAAGGGTATTTTGGAGGGAAGGAAGGATCCTTCTTTTCCTGCTTCTGAAGTGAYAGGATGATATGAGTGGGCTGTTGATAGAAGATTTTGAGAAGACTGCTGGGCATGCAGGTAATGTTGAGCTATCTGAATRTAGCCCAAAGACACTGGAGATTTCCAGCGCTCACAGCATCTTGTGGCAATTTGAACAAAAGGCAAAAGGCAGGCCCAAGCCCCTCAGACTCAGCTACCAAGTTTCAAAGACCAATTGCAAGTTACTGAAACATGGAAATAATTTAAAAATTGGCCGTATCCTTCCTATGTCCATTTACTCCTAATCCAGCTGTGACTTTCCTGCTTTTAAAGCAATCTTATTGTGTAGTCTGAACTGACTTATGAACATCAGTTAGTTAACTTGCTTCCACTATCCCTGCTTATGTCATAGAAGATGCAGAACTATTTTCTTAGGTGTGGCTACCATATTTCTGTAGGGTTTCTTTACATTTACTTCTCTTAGGCTTTCAAACTTCAACATTTTTTCTATTAATGTGAGGGAAAAGAGGTATAAAAGGTGGCTATTTGTGTGTGTGAGAGTATATTTGGGTAGGGAGGATGAGTTAAGGTTTGCAGTTAGTTAACAAGGAAAAGGGTTAATGGAACAATTTGTACTAAGTTGCGGTTCTGCACTGCACTTATGGCTTAACACTGCATTTATCTCTCTCAACCTTTACCTTCTATATATGATTACTGCTGGATGGTCTGGACAAAAATGCTAGGTAAGCTTTTTAGAATTCCTAAAGTTGCTGTTATCSACATATACTTGAGCCCCAAGCTGTCAGAAACTGTGAGCAGATCCTGGTCCAAATGCTTTGTCTCCTCTTACATGCTTTGCTAATTACTTTTGGCTGCGGTTAAACTAAACTGAACTAAACTAAACTAAACTAAATGGACCTGCAGCCTGGTCAAATACGGYTGGTCATATATTTACATGTTAAAAGACCTTGAAGCAGCTGTTTAAAGGGTTTGAAAAAGTCCAAGAATTTTGTAAATTGCTCAACAAAAAGCTCCCTACAGCCCCATCAGGATATCTGTGATCCGCTCACAAGGACAAGTTGTGGAAATTGAAATAAAGTGTTATYCAACATAGAAGTTATTAATTAAAAATTATGCTGAGTATGTATTTTCTACCTTGAGAACAGTACAGCAAATTGCTGAGCTCCTTCAAAACAAAGGATATGCTAAAAAGGCAAATTATTTCCCTTTTGTTGCGTTGTGTTTCCCAGAGGTGATGAAATCCATCTTGCTTGTTAATAATTCTAATAATTGTACAATGAATAGCAAAAATAAATTAAGGAAAGAGGAAAAATACTAGTTATAATCTGCTTAATTGAATATATTATCTAGTAGAAGATCACTGGAATGCTGAAGAATGGAGAGATAATATTGATTTCATTTTATCAAGACAAAACCCTCTTCCAAGACCACACAACAAGTTAATGGCAGATCTGAGACAGAATCTGTGATTGTTGGCTCATATCTGTGTTGGGACTAAGGTGTTTGACTTCCCTTTACCCTAACAGTGGCAGRACATCACTGTCCCAGTCACAAAGAGCTATTGCGTCTTCTCTACAGGATTCCAGTATATTTTTCTCACCTTTGGCACTACAGTAACAAACAGATTTGTTAAACTGAACACAGCAAAGTTCAAGAGTGACCGGAGTTACTGGCAGGAGATCATAATGTAAGCATCTGATTTATAAATAGCTGAGAAAGTTTATCTCTTTGGATTTACAAAAACATGCTGTCATGAAAACAGATTGCTGCTATTGTAAATACCATGGAACACAACATACATGAAAAAAAAAGCTGAATTTGTCTTGTGATTATCTGTCTGCTTTCAGTCTCCCTTCTCGAAATCCTCTGCATCTGAACAGCACCCAGGGTTTATAAAACAAAATAGCTAAAGGTCCTGAGAACAATTGTGCAGTGATATATTGTAGGCTTTCACTAGACCCAGGGGAGTAGCAAATGTCTCTGTAGCATGCCCTACTGGCATGAATCCTTTGGTATCTATTTTCCTTCTCCTCTGGCTGTTGGGTGCAATTAGTTCATCCAAGATGACATGCCAAAAGACCCCATTTAATAGCTTGCCATATATAATCTTATATTGTTCTTTGAAATTTCTCCTTCTCACATGGAGCATAGAGTAATGGAGATCATATTATTCTTTGTCATCTGATAAGCCTCAAAATCTGTATATAAGGATTTTTAAGTCGTAAACATAATTCTATCTAAAGAAATGCAAGCTCAAAGCTGTATTTTATTTTTCCTGTGCATGAAAGGCACATTGTGTTTTAACAGCTATTTGTTACAACATAACAGGGAGGCTGCTTTCCCAATAGCCAACTCTTCACCTTTATCTAACAGATAAAATAGGACTTAGAATTTTAACTTCCAGTAACCTTTCAATTTCTGTAATGATTGGGCCAGGATTTGACAAATAAAAAATATGAAAAAATTACTATTAAATTCAACATTCTGAATGTTTTTTCACTCCAGACACAAAAGAAAATCCAGACAAACTGAGGATGTGAAAAAGTCAAAACATTAAATGTCACAGGAGAAGACAACAGTGGTCCTTTACCATGCTCTCCTTGTTCTGCTTCATGTCATTTCCTTTCTTGAAAATTTGCAGTCCTAAATGATGATCTACTATGCCTGATAGGTAAGAACTTCATGCCATATTTTGAAAACCAGACTTCTTTATTCTTTCAGAAGGACTTGGGAAAACTGACTAATAAATCCTTTATTTTATTACAGACATGCCCAGGAAATAGACAAGACCAGARGACTTGTTCTTCCTCTTGATCCCAAGGCAAGGGCAAATATTTCTGCTCCATTAGTAACATATATTCTGATTGGAGAGTGATTTCAGGACTTCATGTCYTTTTTTGCTAGTTTATCCACTGATTAAAGAGTTTTTGAAAGTGGTTTTAGTCTCTTTCRTTATCTAACAGGTGCTGGCTAGAATTCAATTTAAAAAAAAAAGGGCAAAAATTACTGAAAGCCTTTGACCAAAATCAGAGCTTAATCAGAACCAGAATTCCTTCTGAGTCCTCCACTGCTGATTCATACARTAGTAAAGGATACTGCCTTCAATTAACTTCAGCCATCTTTTATATCGTGCAATTTACAATTGACTTAACTCACTAAAAGGAATGAATTACAGCATGAACTTCACAACAGGAGAAATAACTCATGTAAAAATGCAGGGGTGAAGTCAAAGCCTTTGCTTTAGTGATGCTGATGCCAAAGAGCCAAGTGTGTGTGGAGGAAACRTGCATGGCACAGACCTGCTCATGGTCGCTGTGGAATACGTTTCTCTATGAGCAGGACATGGCAATGTTGTAGGGGATCTCTTTTCACAACCACAGCACCTTGAGTGGTTCTGCTTGATATTTCCCAACATCATCTTAGGAAAGGAAATTGCCTGAATTTTTTCGAATCTGTTGATTGAGCTGTTTATTTCCTAAATGTTATCAGATTTTGAAAGATTTGTTTTGGCAAATAATGACTTTTCCTGTTTTCCTGCTGAGTAAAGTTACACTGGCTCAAATTACTTGTCAAAGTTTTATTTTTCTGTAGATGTTAACTATCGATTCCTTTTTTCTTTTCCCTTTCACTGTGCATTCAGCAAAATCAGCTGACACTGGAATTTTACACTAGTTCTGCATACTGCCGTATCATGTTTCTATTAATTTTCAAAACTCCTTTGAGTAGGTCTTTTTGAAGAATAGARGCAGTCTTCTTTGGAATCAGTTCTCTGCTACAAGCATCCTGGCACACAGCACTAACTCCCSTTTCCTGGAGTAAGCCCACCCAAAATCTTGATTCAGTTTCCATCAGCTCTGTTCTCTGCCTCTTTCCATCCCTTTCCTACTGCATACACCTTCCAGGAACAAGGCCTGCAAGAGGGTGTCTCATATGGTTTAGATGGGATGCAATACCACTTCAATTTTGTTCATTTTAGATGCTCAGTTGGCTTTAGATGAACATAGAGAACACCAGACTTTCAGGACACATGCAAAGCTAAGTGGTTTCTCACAAATTTGAGCTGTGGCCTTTTTATGCTGCCTGGTAAAATGCAGAGAATATCAGAACTGGTATAAAGACAGTGCCAGCTCTTGGAGGCTGCCCTGTCCAAGCAATGTTACTGTGAAGAAACCTTGATGGAGAATGATACAGCTCCCTTGTACCAGACAGTGCTTGGCATAAAGCTCTGGCTTTTCACTGGGGCAGAGACACATAGCCAGCAGCCTCTGCACTGTGTGTGGAGAAAGAAACAAAGACTGTTTTCCTGAGCAGCTCTGGGCAGGAGGAAGCCTGAAGTTGTACTTGCCTCCGTATTGGCACCTCAGGAGTAGCYGGGGTGGATGGAGGCTTGAAGCCTTCCCCTCTGCAGGTGGGCATGATCTCTAGAGCTGTTTTGAGGGTCTTTCAGCTTAGTCCTCCTGCCAAACAACCCTGATGTGCATCATCTGCTGGATGGATACAGATGAGCTTGGTAGTTACATTTCAGAAATCCCTCCTAAACCTAGCCCTTGAAAAACAAAACGCTTTCTTTAATAGTGAATGTTTCTCCTCTTTCAGTTTATAATACTTACTCTGCCTCACTAAAAATTGTTCCCATTTTAACATCTGTTAGTTTGGCATTTGTATTTTAGGGAATATTAACAGTAATAATGAAACTCTGGTCACRAGATTCAAGAAGTTCAAAACACAAGTGTTTTGTCAGGGTAAATGACAGTGTTTATCAGATCTAAACAGAGCTAGAACCCCTGAAGAGACTTATAAGATTAACACATGCTTGTTTCCCACATACTAATTTAGTTTACTAAGTGAATTACAAGTAGTTTGCAGCTAAGTGCAATTACATGGACTCTGTCATACAGCCTTAGACTGTGCTGATGGTGAGCAAACAAATCACAGAGCTAGGTGCCAGGATGCCTCATTATATGTTAGTACTTACAGGAAGCACCTTGGAATATCACTGTAGATGATAGGCAAGCACAGATTGTGTGGGAACTGCTGGATGCAAAGATGGACTGAACTGAGGAGGCCAGCAGGACAGACCCAGTGGATTATTTAATTGAGTCACCTCAGCAGTTAAAATATAATCAGAGAAATAACTCTGCCAGCCATAACATCTCTTTGTCATGGCCAAGTGGATCTGCAGTTAGTTGTCTGCCATCATGCTATCGAGAGGGTGAAAACCATGATGAATCATTACTGCAGTAATTCAAATGTTTCACCTCAGTAAGAGATAACGTTAGGGTGAAGAAGAAACTTGTTTGTCTTTACCTTTGCTTTTCTTGCTTCATGCTTTCATCATGTACTATCATCTTGTTTGAACTGCATATTTTCCCCAAGGGAAACATTGCATCAATCTTCATTATCCTAGCGTGTTGCTTGTTAGAAGTTTTTCTCAGATCTTTTTTTATACTAAGAACTACTGAGTTGCCTATCCTTTCCATGAAGTTTTGGAAGTACATACTCATTTCTGTCTAAGACTGTGAGACAACAGGAACTCAGAAACAACATTCTCAACAGCYATAAGCTGATCTAACTCACCAAGAAATCCTTTGCCTTTGATCCCAATTTTCTGCCTCCAGTTTTTAATTAAATGATCAAAATCTTCATCCTCATTAGTTCCTAAACCATTAGTACTAGATAAGAAATTATTAAACTATTAGTACTAGATAAGAGGACATGAAAACTTGAGTTTTCTTATCTCATAATTATTAGTCACTTCTAATTTGTGTAACTGAATAAATATCCAGGGAATGTATTCTATAACTTCATCTTGTGTCCAGTGATGAGAGTAAAGCAAGAAACACTCTTCCGAAGTCCAGGCAGTTGTATTCACAAACCTAGACCAGATGGGAAATGAAAAACAGAGTAACAGACATCTTTTTCCCGGGAGAATGAAGCTAATTTCTCCAGTTGCAGGAAAAGAAACAACAGAGACAGTATTTATATGAAGACATAACAAAAAAATTTTGATTAACCTTCGTTTGTGTGTGTGCGCATTTGAGTAGACTATGAACATGTCTGTAACTACACACCACCACAAATTACACACCAACTCCTTATATTGTTGGGTTTGATGTACCGGGTTCTCTGTGGCCACTGCTATTGTACAGCGTTATCTGGACCACATGTTGAGTGTTCCACAGTTCATTAATCTGATGAGATTAGTCAGCATGTTCCATGGATATTGTCTATGTTTAGCATGTCAGTCGTCTCTCTACCGTCCAGCCTACCTTTCTGGAAAGGCATTTCCTAATCCCTAAGCTATAATCTCATTAGCACTGCACAATTCTAGCCAAATAAATAGAAGTAAAGATTGATTGCCTGGTCAAAGCATCATACCACAACTCATGAGCTAAAAGTTTCAAGTATTAGTTTACCTTAGTAGACCGGTATTGATACACATCAGCTAGAATCAGGTCATGGAAGCTCTTGTAAATTAAAGTCTATGTTCCATTACACCAGAGCTGGCTCAAGCACTGGTAGCACTGGAACATTGCCTGGGCTAATTTTTTGCAGAAAAAGCCAACTAAGAGACAAGAAGTTCTAGGTTTGTGCTCTAGCAATGTCATTACAATTGAGCTTCCATTTTTTGGCACAATACAGTGAAGTATTCAGTCCAATTTTTCTTTGGTAAATGAGAATATAGGCCTCTTGAAGTAATGAGTTAATCTCACTGGCAGGAGAACCATGCAATGTCCAACTTCTCTACTTCTCCAGTCTGAATCTTAAGTACACTGAGGTACCTTTGTGCTACTCCATCCTTGCAGGCCTATGCTAATTTCTGCTTGGCAAATCACTGGCGAAGCAGGTAGAGGAAGTCTCACATTTTTAATCTTTACAGAAGATGTTATTCCAAATGCTATAGTACTACTGTTTTCATGATGTAATGGAGTGGGTTTAAAGCTGTCTCTTTAAACTGAAGGAGAGATGTGTCTTGGGTTTTCTCATGCAAAACTTATCACAGGGCTCTGGCTTGTCTTTCTGTCAATCTTACAACTGTCAGTCCCACAGGGTATTTTAAATTATTCCAAGAGGGAAATCTGGAGGGTGGTCTTCTAAGAACTAGTGAAGGGAGAGCACAAACACTCTTTGTGCCCTGCAGCTGCAATGGAACTGAGCTATAGAGTGATCTGGCCCTCAAATCAGTACTGATCTATAATATGCCTAATAGCCTCAAAACCAGACCTGAACATTGTTCTCAAGCTGTATATTACCTTTTTGGTGAATCTCCCTTTATTTTTACCCTTCCAGGATTGTGATGGGTCTACCAAACTCTATTATATTTGTAGTCTATTCAGGACTGGGGTTTGTGTCATCAAAGTAAAATAGTTTTTATATATGCTTGCTGCATGATTAAACTGTGGGCAAATAACCAAAGAAAACAGGTGAAGATCAGGAAAGTGAGTTAATTTCTTTTGTAATTAATACATATTGCAGTATATCTTGGACTGGATCCTCATTCATGGCTCATCCCTTTACACCAGTCTAGCAAGATAAAACAATCCTTATGGAGTTTAAATGCCAGTTCAATTGTATTTGCTTTCTGTTACAACATTTTCAACTGAGCYGGAAAACAAAAATTTTTAGTGCATCACTTCTTTAATTGACTTATGTTCTTCAAAATTTGTGTTACCAGTTCCAGTACAATATCCCATTGCAAAAAGAGGGAAACCAAGTCTTCCTTTTCATAAGAAGTTAAAATAAAAAGTCAAAATTGTTTCCTTGTACTTGCTTTTGAACATGCATTCCACCAGCATACAATGCTTTTGCAATAGTTACTTAAAATAGGAGGTAGTTAAATGAATAATCCAGCTCTTCCAGCTAACATTAAACCATTCAATTTATTAAAAAGACCACATTTGCTATGTTTATTCACCATTTCTACATGGAAGTTGTGGTTTTAACATTTAWACATTTCAGAATATTACTTTTTAATGTTTAAATTTGTCAAGTGATTTTGACCAGACCAAAATATTAACTCCTCTAACAGGTACAGATTTGCATTTTCTAGATGTTGAAAATAAGTATTGAAAAGAGAAAGTACTCAATGGTACAGGATGGTGATGTTATATTCTAACAATTTATTAGAATTATGTAATAAATCTTCCAAAAAATGTGTATTTCCATTACTTAAATCTAACCTGAGGCAAACCATATCCTGCATTTAATGGGACAATAGAGAGGTTTAAAGTAAAAGTAAAATATGCCTATTAGTCACCAGTGCATTCTGCATCTGTCACTGCATTTCTTCTAGGAGAACCTGAGTGTCATCCATCCTCTAGTCCTGTTTCTAAGCAAAAATGATGGTATTTTTGAAAATATTTCATAGTAATATCTCAACACAGTAGAAACTAATTGCCATACAGAGAGGTTGCACTGCCTTTCCTGCAGGTATAGCAGAAAAAAAAGCTGCACTGTAGCTAGCAGATGGCAAAGTCTGTGGGAAACCCATCACATCCTCAGGGTGCACCCTTGGTCCCAAAGGAGCGAAGATCTGAACATAAAAACAGAGATTGTTTCACTACACCAAGGATGTTCCACAGATTCCTTCCTTCCTTCCTTCCTTGCTTCCTTCCTTCCCTAATTACCTATTTTTAAAGTGCAATAATTTCTATATAGAAATGTTCACTCCCCTCACATTCTATTATTTTTCTTTTTTGAACTTAGGAACCATTTGATCTATCAATTAATAAGTCTTTAACCAAACACAGTAAAAAAGGAAACAATTGGACAAGCCTTTGCATTTGGCAGGACTCTTTAAGACTCACTTTTAACAGCTGGACTCTTTACAGTCCTTGTGATGCAGATTAAATGAAAATAATACATGGCAGAAAATGGCTAAATCATTTGAACTTCGCAAGTTATTGCCTAGAGCCATTTCACTACAGCTCATTAGGGAGTTTATGTTTATAATGTAATGCCTTTAAATAGATTTGATTTTTCTAAACAGGGTTTTGTAAATTAGAACTTTCCCAGGGGGATAACCCAGCGCAAGCTGTTCCAGTTGTGGAACGTATCCTGACTGAAGAGGCAGGACTACAGAGGAACAAGTTCGCTTAAAAATGCACAGCCCTGTGTAATGTAACTACTTAAAAGCTCAGGAGTATCGCAGTCAGCTGATGTACAAATGATAATCACTGCTCCTGGGATGCGTTCGTATGGTTGCCAACCTCACATATTTGGAAACAAGCACTATCCTCTCCCTGTTGCCCAGTATTCAAATAGCTTTACAAATMATGAGATACCACAAATGAAAGTGGGTTTAAGCTGCTTTTCAGCTATTCATTCTCTAGTTACATTTTCCAGTCTTCCAATTTTATTTCTGTAATAGGGACAGATTATCATTCCTTTCCTTGTAAATAACAATTATTTCCTTATATCCTCTTGATTCTAACTAGCATGGTCCAAAGGAACTCTGTGCTCATTTTAACGCAAACAAATTTTTCACAGCGCTAATTTTCAGAATTCCTTTCTTTCTTTCTTTCTTTCTTTCTTTCTTTCTTTCTTTCTTTCTTTCTTTCTTTCTTTCTTTCTTCCTTTCTTCCTTTCTTCCTTTCTTCCTTTCTTCCTTTCTTCCTTTCTTCCTTTCTTCCTTTCTTCCTTTCTTTCTTTCTTTCTTTCTTTCTTCCTTTCTTCCTTTCTTCCTTTCTTCCTTTCTTCCTTTCTTCCTTTCTTCCTTTCTTTCTTCCTTTCTTCCTTCCTTTCTTTCTTTCT
>JACDOX010000005.1:14003043-14086918 GCA_014549065.1 Cardinalis cardinalis
CAAATAGCCCTGTATTAAATAAGGTTCTTTCTACATTATACAAGCTACAAATGGAAGTTGGATACATACTGTTATTTCTGGGAAGTCTGATGAGATTACCTCTTCTTTTTTATGTATTGTATTCGCTTAGATCGTAAAAAAAAGAGGTAAATCCTAAAAATTTAATTCTTATGATAGAGAGAATTTGTCAGAGTAGTTAATAATGTTACTGGAAAAAAATATTAATATTCATGGTTATTGGTTAGAGCATTATGATGCTAGCTGGTCAGAGAAGCTGATATTGCAGGAGCATTAGAGAGCTACTGAAAAACATGGAAATTACTGATCAATGCCAGTCTGGTAACAYAAATGTCTTCTAACTTCATTTAGGAGATTTTATGTAGTTACTTAAAGGGTTTCTTTTAAATGTCATTTTAAGTCATTTAAATGTCTCAAGAATCTTATCAAAATCCTCAAAGAACTTAAATTCACTTTTCTTCTGTGTGGAGTTTTTAGATGTGTTCAGATGAACATACAGGTAGGGCTGTTGTTTCTGTTGAATTAGATTAATTCCTGTGACAAAGTAGGATATAAGAAAGTTGTCTGCCACAAGAACTTGAAAGGTCTTCAGGGAGCATACAGAAATTTAATCAGTATTAAAACACTGCATTTTGGGTAAAGAAACAGACGTATTGCCAGTGTAATAATGGTAGTAAATCTGTTCAATAAGAACTAAGCAATAACAAGAAAGACAACTCTTCATGAGGAATGCTGTTAAATTTCAGAACAGTGTTCACCTAGTACTCTTAAAGAGATATGTCTAGTCTCTGGAACTGACTTGGATGAGGCTGATAATAGCAGAGTAATTCTGGATTCAAACCTTCGTGACTGAGAGTAGCGCTTGGCMTGATAGTATGTACAGGGAACACATGAAAAAGTAAAATAAACAACCAAAAACACTTCTAAGACATTTCCTTGTGGATAGATTTAATTATACAAAACCAGCTGGGAGTAAAAGGAATCTCAGTAAAACAAGACATTTTTTTCTTGGCTGAAACATTTTCATGTTTGAACATGGTCAACTACTCCTACAGGATTTTGTTATTAGGGGAGCAACATAAGTAACAGCTGCTGCTATTGTTACTTACAAAATTGTTTCCATTATAAACCCCAATTTTCCCATGAAAATCTGCTAGAAATTCTTTTTTTTGACTCAAAAAAAGTGTAGTGTTCAGCTCTGGCTCTCTGAAAGTTCAGATGCAAAATATTTGGACATTTCTGTACTAGAAGAGCACTTGTGCAGTGTTTTCACCCTTCAGACTGACCAGACACTGAATGTCTGTAGATTCTGTTTCAAGCTGGAATTACTTCTCTCTGATGGTTACTGTACAGCTTTGTACCAGATAAAGAGGATTCAAGGTTAAGCAAGTTTTAAGTATTCAAAATTTGGGATTTGAATAGATGGTATTAAAGAAAATACATTTTCCCCTGGCCATTATGTGGCAAGTCAAAAACCAATAACAGAAAATGCAAAGCTTTCAGCTGTTTCTGGTGGACACTGGCTTGAAGATAAAATGTTCCACTCATAAATAATAAGTCATCTGTAGGTTTAACAAGGACCAAGGTAATCCTTAAATAAACCCCAACTTCTTATAKTCCACTGAGGTGCTAGGAAAAAAAGATCCTCCTTTCCTGACTCAAATATTTCTCTCTCCAAAGCTATGAATTCCTGAGTCAAAAATATAATGCAAGAAATCCTGACGTCCTCATTTTTCATATTTTTTCCACTGATTGTCCTTAGCTGCTTTCTCATCATAGTGCTTAAGCTCCTAAAATGGTTGAAGTTGGAAAATTGTAATACAAGATATTTGTTAATAGTCAAACACATTCCCAAAAAGGAGTTTCTTACAGAAAAATTAATAGCCTGTTGAGTGAAAGAGAAGTTCAGGATTAAGAGAGGAGCTCAATTTTGAGGAGTTCCTCACATACTGGAAGACAGGACATAATTAGGGCTGCACTCTTCTGGGAGGATCAGCCATCCACAGAACCCCCACATTTTGCCTGAGAAAAAGATGGGCTAAAAATGGGTTGAAAGAAGCAATTGCCTGGAACAACTATGCACCCAGACTCAGGAGATTTCACCTACACTGCTCCTATCTCAGTATGTCAACCCAATGCCCCACYCAGCTTCTCATTTTGGACAGTACTTACATGAAATAGACTGTATTGCATATGGGCGTGCAAGTGTTTATGGGCATGGCAACCTTCCCAGTGTCCCCAGCTGGCAGAAGTATTTGGAAATATTTTGAAACATTTTTGAAATAGTTTGAGATCTTAAGGATACTGTAAAATGCTACTTCTGCTGTGAAAGCCTCAGGATTACAGCAGCCTGCACCAAGGAACAGAACCTCCAGATGGTGTCTGGGCAATTAGTTCCAGATTGTGGGACTTGCACATTTGTATCTGGAAGAGGGTCAGGGGGGTGTTTCAGTCCAAAAGAGCTTCAAAGACTGAGCTTCAAAATGAAATAAGACAATTACATGCAAAAATGTTCACTAATGCACTCAAGCCCTCAAAATTGAGGGAATAACCTGATTACAGTTACATAATTCAATAGTCGTATACCTGATTTTCAGCTAAATTGCAAGAGTAACTTGCAGTTAGAAATTATATCYTCAGTCTTTTAGGCACATGTATCATATTTAGGGCCAAGAGAGACAGATTCCATAAGTGTCATTGATATGAGTAAATGCAACAAGCCCTCTGCTTGGGCAGCATGCTCTAGATCAGACGGAGGAAAGAGAAATAGTGAAAATGCATTGGTTGATAAAAGAATTTAAACAGGTTTTATTCAATATTGTTAATGTATCATTTAAGCTTTATTTAAGYTTAAATTTTTTGCTAAGAATATACTTTAATAACTAATATATTTGAAATTGTCACTTGTACATATACAGTACCTTGTATCAGCATATGCCAAGTACCCCTTTTCAATGAGTTCCTGTTGTGAAAAATAAGAATATAGACAATATATTATTAAATTGCCTTATTACACAGCAGAAAACTTCTATAAACCTTTTAATGAAACAGAACAAATAAAATGCATCTATCATCATCTAACGACCTCCAAAGTATATTATAATAGAAGTGAAAAATAAAAGACAGGTAGGTAAATCTTTTGTCCTGCCCAAAAGGCTTGACTGATCCGTGCTTTACATGTTTGGCAACTGAACATGAAGTAAGAATAAAAAGCTTGATTATTCAAGATGCTGGCAAATAAAAGATCCTGGAAAAAGTAATTAAGAACATACTTGAGTGACATGTTTGAAGTAAACCTGGAGACTTACTTTTAAACAGTTTTGGCTACATTTTTCAATAGTTCAAGCCAAATTATTCAACACTTCATTCGATCCAGATTTTACTGAGCAAAAATACATCACACAGTTATTTTTTTTGATTTTATTCTGGATTGTTGCTTTTTTCCCCCCAGTATTTGCATTCAAACACCTCTCTGGAATGTGCACAATTTAATTCTCCCAGAAAAAAACGTAGCTGTTGGTGGGAAGCCCTGTTCTCAAGGGAAGTGTTTAGTCRTCATCTAACTGCAGCCAATTTCATACTGGGCTTTGAGTATCAGAACAGTAACATTGATCTGGACATTGTATTCCACTTTTGTGTGACTGAGTTTCTCAATATATTGAGCAGATGTAGTTAAAAAAAAAGTACTGAAGAGTGTATGAAGGTGCTCAAATCACACCCATGTCCACTAAAAAGGAACAGACTATTCTGATTCATCATAGAAAGAGATTAAGATTTTTATCCCAAGTGTTGCTTAGGCTGAAGAGACACCAGAGTTACAGTTCCAATTAAAATGTCCCTCACAGCAGAAATATGTTGGATGATGAGGATCACACCACAAAGTATTTCAATCCTTCTCCTGTCCACATTCATCTTTGCTCATTCATGCTTCTTCTACATGATAAGTTGATGACTCAGACAGAACACAAAGGAAGTCTAGACTAAGGTATGTGAACACTACTGTCTCTTCAGCTTTTGTATGTTCAACAGTTTGCCCTAAATAGGTATGGCTTCAAAGCTGTGCACAAATAGCTACTGGATTTTTTTTTCCCTAAGCTCTGCAATACTTTTTTTACTCTAGATGGATGCTTGAAATCTAGGAGTGCAAGATATATATCCTGGTTGCCAGCAAAGTCAGCCRAATACCTATGGCATTTGTTAAAAAAGAATTTAGGAAGTATCTTCTGTAAAACTAAAGAGAAGAGGGTGCAGTATGTGCTTACTTTACAGACTTTCCATCTCTGCCTGTTAACTCCAGTGTGTTAAGAGGTAAAGGCCAAAGGTTCCTAGAAAATTAGATGTTAAATTTGTCCATTGTGATGGTTTTGGTTAAAACTGGAACAGGCTGAAATCTGGACAAAAATAATTTACATCTAAAAAAACTGGAGAAAATGGTTAAAAGGTTTTATTTCTTGCCCTCAAATAAATCAAGAGTTACTCAGATAAAATCTTTTGAGTTGCAGTAGTCACAGCTAGTATAAATATGAGAAGAACCAGTCCTTCAGAATGAAAAAGGAAAATTAATGCAGTGCATCTGGCTTAATCATTGAGTATGGTATGGARAATGATACTATCAGTGCCAAGGATCATAGAAAAGTGTGTTTCTCTGAAAGATTTGTGAATGATCCATTGGAAAACCTGGCTCTGTAAGGGTTGTAAAATACCTGTACATCAGATATTCATGGCTCTGTATGAAGGATTTGTTGGACTTCCATCTGTCTGAATGATAGGACAACTCATCTATGTGAATGCAATCAGTAAAGCAACAAACTGAGTTTTCTCTGTTTTGTCTGGTTTTATTACTTTGGGGTTTTTTAAATCTTCTTTTTCCTCTCTGCCCCCTTTWTCTATTGAATTCAGCTAAGATCCAGAAGTGTGCCAAACTTGGATAGGTTTTTTGTTTTAATAAACAATTTTGCTGGTCTGGCAGCTCTTCCCAGACTTTCCCCCTTCCACTGTTTTTGGTTCTGTCTTCAGCAAATCAAACATTTGACATGAAAGGCCACCAATCGCAGCTATTCCTTGAGAAGTATAAAATATGTGCATTCCAAGCCTCTTGAACAGCACTAAGCAGCTGTGGTTAACATTCAAACTACAAATATGTTAAATGTATTTTGAATTTTGCAACATTTGCCATTCCAGTTGTTAAATGAACTTTGCAGGTGTTCAAATACACTGTTAATCCTGGGGTTTTTACTGAGACTGTTAGCAATATTAAACTGAAACTCTGAAACCAAGGCACACTAAATAAGCTAAAAAAAATAAGTGTTGATAAGTGAGTTATGTTACAACTGGAATATTTACAGAAGAGGAAAAAATAAAATTGCTTTAAAAAAGCTCAGCAGCATGATTTTAAGTGTAGTACCAGATTCAAGCACTTCATGGATTTTCCTGTTTCCCTTTCATGTAAACACATTTCCTAAAGGAACATAAATCTCTAAACATTTTTTTCATCACTATGGTTTTTATTAAAGCCCTTTTTGTTAATTATAATGTCTAATATTTTAATTTTCATAAGCCATATGCAATGCAAAAATAAGAGGGGAAAATGCTGGTTCCTGGAAGAGAAATGCCAAGGTTTCCTTCACTTTAGGAATGGGCCATGGAGTTATTCTCAAGGTTAAAACCAGTCCCCTTGCATAGCCTTTTCCCTTATAATTTACCTTTATAGACTCTCATCCTAAAAAAGGGAGATCTATAAACAGCAACAAAGAATCCCTAAACTGAATGATGTGTTGATTTGAATAAGGATAATTAATTTCGTAAACTGTGACTCCTAGAAAACCCAAAAACTCTAAGGGGATAGTTTAGTAACTTTGAAATGTAACCATTTCTGGTAGTAAGCTTACAGGACTATCATCCTAATTAATACAGACAAAAAATTCCACCTTGGCAGGCATGGTTTTATGGTAGAGGGGACAAAGAGTGGAAGGTGCCTGCTGTTATTCCCCTGAGGTGCAGCAAACTCTGCAGTGCAAGAGCTGGTCAGGGAGGAGAGGTCTTAAGTATAATTTTTCTTCTCCCATGGAATTGCCTTGTCTCTGCTCTGTTTGCTCTGGCTTGTGCTGCAGGCTGTGCCTGTGCAATTGGAGAAGCGGTGACAGGCCAGGAGGGTGGCACCTGGCTGCAGGAAGGGCAGCCGCCCCACATGGCAGCGGGGGCAGGCAGAGATGAGAAATCCTGCTTCCAACTCTGCGCCAGTCCAGCCCTGCCAAGCAGCCTCTGCCTCCCACAGCAGCCAGACTGACACCTCCTCGTCCAGTCCCTCCAGCCAGTAACTCCTTCCTGGGGTTATTTGTTTAAATTACACAATTTGCAGAGTCTTTGCTAGGGCTGTTCACCACTGCAGTACAACTTGGCGCTAGACCACAAGTGAGAGTTTTATGAAGAACAATGCTTAAAGTCTCTTTAGGCACAAACTTGCTCCTGAAAGAGAAGACAGAGTATTKCTCAAGGAATAATCTTTACCATAGGATTTTGCTCCTTCCTTGCACCATTTGACATTGCTTAGGTTGTGAACACACATCATTTGTGTGTCATTTGAAGAAAATGTTAGAGGACTGCTAAAGTACAGGGAACTATATTTTTTTTAAACCAATTCATCACTAAAGGCATGATTTAGTGTTCAGAATGGCCTTCCTAGGTTTGTTTTTTTTTTTTTGTTTTTTTTTTGTTTTTTAGCACAAATAATAAAATAGTACTACAATAAATCTAGGATTTATAGCTACTGCTTTAAAGCCAACCTTTAAGTACCATTTTGTTTATGGTTTTAATAAGGTCATTTAGTTGAAAAAGGAGTTCAAATTTGTATGCAGTAGCCATGTGACTTGTTTAGTCAATCACAGCACAGGATATTTTAAACCCATTTTACAATGGTGTGTAAAAGCTTGTCTCAATAACCATCTGGAGAATATTGAGTTTCATAACTGGTAGGAATTATTCAATATCCTCCTCCCCATAGGAATAACAATTTCAAAATCTTCAAAGGCTGATATCTAACTGGAGAAAAGGTATTTAATGTTGTTAAAGCTGGAAATTGTGTAGAGCTAAACAACTCTTTCTGATCTACCTGAAAAACTACTTTGTAGGCCAGGGAAATAGTTTCCCCAACTGTCAAGTTTTATATAGAACCAACATTTCTTTCTCTTTTCATCATTGAATTGCTTATTCCATAGCAGCCTAAAAATTTCTGACTGGGGTTTAGGATACCAGGTTGATTAAATTAATAAGAAAGCTTTTGTTTTTCTTTTCAAAACTAATAAAAAGAGCTTGCCTTTTTATTCTCCCGTTTGAGACTAGCTTCCTGGCAGTCCTATACACTTTCACAGGGTCATGATGGTGAAAAAGAAACTTTCTCCCTAATGCTGTGGCTCACTTCTGAGTAAGGAGGCAGAGTTCATGCTTTTCAAGGCATGAGGTGCAGCTGAGGTCAGCAGAGACGTCCAACAGGAGGACACTACAGGCAGCTGGAATCTGGAGTAGCAGTCACTGACACCCTGGTGATGCTGGTGTCTTGTCTGTCAGCATGAGAGGACAGCTATAAATTTCAGACTACTGAATCCCTATAAATGAAAATGCCTTTTCTAGCTACCAGCGCATACCTGGACATCCCACATGCAAACCTGCCCATACTCCACTCCTTTGCAAGCACATTTGGAGCTCAACAGCTACAAAGTCCTGTCCTGTTGAGCTCAACCAGCAAAGCATCAACTAGCAACTTCTATTTCTGGCGAAAAAACCCTCACAATAGACACTGCATTAGAGAGGTGAACTGCATTCTCCCCGTCCGTGGAGGTGACTGAGGAGGGAGGATGAGTACACCACAAAAATTTTGAAGATAACAACCTGGAGCATAATATCATGCAAAGGTTACACCTGGGAAGGGGTTGAMAAATCAAATTACGTGTTAATAACTGGGCCACACACAAAAAGTTCTTAAGATTTACACATCTCAGTGCCATCTCTTYGCTTTCCCAAACCAATTACCAATGCTCTCTTGGAGCAAACACTGTCTCACTGAAAACACACTAGTGCTTGAGCATTTTTTCTTTTTTAATTTGAGTGAAGACTTTTTATCAATATAAAAGGATGGTAACCCCCAGAGTAAACACTTATCTGTAAAATAGAGATTATGTGCTTAATAACATTTAATATTTTGGCATCTCAAACCTCCTGTGTAGATGAGTCTGGAAGAGTGGTGTTTATTTTCTTGCTTCATGTGAAAGTTCATTCTCAGTATCAAGTTTGTTTGGTCCACTAACTTTGTTAACCTTTGCATTTACTTCTGTATTTGATGGTCTTTCATGAGCAGCCACTTTAGTAGCCAGGATAGAAACAGTTACATCAGGGTTAGAGGTCACAGCCATTATGGGATTTCAACTTAAAACAGTCGCTGCTTTAAGGGGATCACAGTATGTTTRTGATTAATTATTTTCTTTGTGAGAGTTTCTATGAACAAGATTATTATAGTAATATATAAACCATCTGGGTAACCTTTAATATCTACCTACTTGATGAAATAATAATCAAGACTTTGTGAAAAATCACTCCCTACCTAACAGGATGCTAYCAGAGCAACAGTACTTTTGTTTGCCTCTTCCAAGGAATTCCAAGAAGAAAAAGTGGCTAAAAATCTACACCAAGTGTGAGTACATTTTAAACAGAACACAATTTGATGCAAATTAAAGAAATTAATAGTTTTTTAATTACATATTTCTAGCTTTTAAATTTTTTTTAAAACACACATCCATGTGTGTTTTTTTAAAACACACATGATTTTTATACACTATATCAGAACATATTTTATTGAAGTCAAAACACCAAATAGCATTTTAAAAAACTAATAACAAAAAATTTACATCTTTTAGAAATACATTCCAATTGCACAGTTCAGATTCACAACGCTCAAGAGACACTGAAATCATTGCTTAGAAACAGTATTTGCTGACTTCACCAGGGTAACAGTTTAATCCTTAAAGTAATCAACTTTCACCCTCTTCTTGGGTCTTTTGACTTTTAAGTTCTCACTAGTCTTTTTGAGAAAAACAGCCCTGGGAGACAGCTATTATTCTCCTCCATGGGATAGTCCACTTCATTCAGACAAGTAATATCATCTTCTGTTTACACTCATCTGAAACAAGTGCACAGGGTCACCCTCTACACTCTGATGTTTTAGCAAAGCAAAAGGAMAGGCTCTGCAGCAGGACACAACAGAGCCCCGAAACCCGAATAACCTGGGAAGCAGACTTTGCATGCCTATTTATTTCTTGCATTTGATCCTCTTGAAAAAAAATCCCAATATCATGTCCTCAAAGCATTTCGTTTAGGCTGAAACACTGTAATAGAGAAGTCAGCTTTGGACGGTATTTCCTTTTGTCTGTTTTTAAGTCATGATCCAGATTCTCATTTGGTGCAAACTCTACCGATCTCAGCTTGTCCTTTGACTTGAGGAACTGACTATCACATTTAGTAAGTACATATTAATAATTTCAAGAGGAAAAATTATTGAAGAKGTATAGAAGAAAAAAGACAAAAAAATCCCCACAAACAATAAAACRAAGCAGAACAAAACAAACCCACAATGGTTTTCTTAGCATAGTCAAACAGGATGGCAACCAAATAATATGGATAAACCACAATACGGATGCAAAGCAAAAGTTCTCCACAATTAAATCCCTAGCCCTAAAATCTACTGGCTAAATGGTAAGAAAGCCAAGAGAGCTAAACAAATTACCCTGACCAAGAATCTGAAGACTCTTCCTGAAGCCTGTATCTCAGAAAAACCTACAAAAACTCTGCATAATGCCCTGCTCCTTTCAAAAGCCTTGCTTTGCCTTCTGTGAAAAACTATCTATGCAAAGAACTTCTTGAGCTCTGAGATCAGAGCAACCACCATTTTGTAACAAATAAAACCCCCTGCCTTTCCAGAAGAAATGCACATTTTCTCTCCTTGCRACCCACTCGTTTACTGATTTCTCTGTTCAGCCTCTGCTGAGTGCTGTGGTCATCTGAAATAAGCAGGAAGCAGGCAGTGGGTGCCAGCAGCCTGTAATGAGACCTCTGAAAGCATGAAAGAGAATCACAGCTTGGTTACAAACCCCTTGGCACATGGCTAGCCCTGAAAGATATATTGAAGAGAACATACTTAAAAAGCAAAAGCCTCAGTAACTTAATCACTGGCCCTAAATCTGCTGGCTGCATGGCAGTTSACCAAAAAGTTTCCAAAATATGTGTCCAGAGGATCATCTTACAACTCACTCACTCCAGCAACATACAATGAGGCTGTTAAAACAAAACATTTTAGCTGTACACTATCACATCATCTGACACCTTCCCTTTTACTGACYCAGTACAGAAAGCCTTGAAAATACATGTAGAGAGTGATGACTGTGCGTGCCCATTGGACACCAATATAGCATTTTTTGGGAATATTTCCAACGGACCAGCTATTCAGGTGCTTTGTTTTGCTGAAGAGTGAATGTAGCTTTTTCACCCAGCTAGGCAGGTGCCATTTGCTACCTGAATGAAATATCTGCTGTCCTTCACTGAAGAGTGAAGAGTGCAGAGTCACTTTATAAATGCTTCTTGACTCATGGCTGGGGTATGTCTGACAGCTCTAGGGATCATTTCTAGGACCACACCCAGAGGGAAAACCTTTTCTTTTTTTTTTTTCTAGAGCCACACTTGAATTAGGATTGCTGATTAACACTGCCTCTCTTAATTAATATTAGACATTTGAATTCATTCAAATGTTGGCAAGAGGTCCCCAGCAGCCTGTTTTCTCTATGAGACTTGACAGTATTTTCCTAAATCCCTTTGATATTGTAGCCATAGGAACTCTGCCTATTGATTTCAGTGCTATTGGTAACGCACTGACGTCCAGCTACTCAGCCAAAACTGTGCAGTCATTTGGTAGCTCTGCTTTTACTGAAAATACTTGGTGGGAGTGTATGCTACATCACTGATTAGGCATTCTGGATCAGTCTCTATGTCCTCTGAGATTGTCTCTTCACACATTTATAGACAATAAAGTCCCAGGCAGGGCTGCAGTGTTAGCAGCAAGCTTTCCACCCTGAGCCTGCTCTTCACAGTCTCAACCCAAACACAGACACAGTGCTATTGCTGCAGCAAATGAATGCTGCACTTGCTTCTCTTTGAGCCTGTTCTGGTGTGACTAGCACCACCTCTGCCATCACTCCTGGTTCCTGATGTCAAAGCTGAGGGCAGAGTAGTTCTGTACAATAATTTCTGCCAAAAATTGGYGGTGGTGTTGAGATGTAGATATGTAAGGTAAGAGTGAGATTCTTCTCTTGGGGACATGAATTACAACTCTATTTTTACCTATTACTTTTTTTTTTTTCTTTTTCTTTTTTCTGGCTAAATTCCTACAGCCTATATGGAATCAGTGAGGGTTTGACTACTTGCATCAGCTTGTGAAGCAAGCTGCTCCAGCTGCCTCTCCAGCCCCTTTCCCTAACTGTTTCTAAATTAATAGATTAAACCAGGAAATTTTTCTGTCAATAAAGAAGTTTTGCTAGGGACAGGGGACAGAGTGTTTGTCCTTCCTGAGAGACATCCTCCCTCTTGTAGAAAGCCCTGGGACAGGGGCTGCACAGAGCTGCATGCAGGACTCTTCTGCAGCACAATGTGTGGTGAGGAGTCATCCCAGCCCTCTGAGCATGTCTTAAATCTGCGRCACATCTTGGTGTTTGGCACAGAAACCAAATTTGCTTCTTTGCATTACTCAGGATTGGGCACATTACAGGGAATTAAAACATAATCCATTACTGTGATAATACATTAATACACATGCAGCAGCTGCCTCAGCATACCTCATAAACCACAAACGTCCCGTGAAGTGGTACTGCAAATGCTTTGCTACGTACCAAGCACTCATGGCTTTTCTCTTMCTACTCCTCCTCAGGGCTTTCCATCATGCAGTCGTGCCCCCTCAGATCATATCCACCCTCTTGCTCATATCCTGGTTGTGTTGTCTACYTTCTGCAAAGCTTATTTTAGAAATCCTGTCACATCCTGCCCACTCTATTTTTTATCCAGGAAAGGAAGACTTGACACTCCAGTTTCTAGTAAAGCAGCGGGGGAGACCATTTGTTTCTTACCACTATATTTATTATGTTCAGCCTGCTGAGGGAGGTAGGAGGAGTGAGCAAGAGCAACGTTTGCTCCTGTTCCCAAGTAATGTCAACTGCTTCTACTTGGCAGCTGCTAAGCCATCCTCTCTGCTGAATATTAAAAGATCCTGCCACTTTTTTTCTGTCTTAGAAACCCTGATGAGGACTTAAAAGGTGAACATGTGTTCCTACTCTGAAATCAGACAGAATTTCTTCTGGTTGTGGCATTAAAACAAACCTCAAAGAAACTTTCCCAAAACTAAAGAAGGCTGTGCTCAGAGGTCTCTCTGGGGTTGAGCCAGTCACCTCYTAACACGAAGCAGGCCCAGCCTTGCAGGGCTGTCACAGGAGAAACAGCTTCTCAGGCAGTGCAGACCTGACAGCTCTCTGCTGACTGGTGCAGCAAGGCTGACAATGCACACCAGATGAGCGCTGCCCTGGAGCCTCCAAAGGCATGTTCCAGGAACACATCCTGGGAAGCCTCAGCTGCTGGGATTGCCCTCCCCTTGCTGGCTGACAATGAGGTAACTGCCTTCCTACGCTGCCAGCTGAAGGCAGATAAGCAAATCTGTGAGCCCACCTGCAGTAAAGCCCCATGAGCCCACAGGGAGGGCTGGGGGAAGCAGACCCCTGTGCCCAGAGAGGAATGAAGGAAGCCGGGGAAGTGTGCTTCCAAGAGATGAGGACACAGCTCCTGGCTCACACTGGGCACAGGATGCTCTGCAAAGTGGGGCACCAGGTTCAGTGTCATCTCCCCATCTTCAACCCTTCTGCAACTCAGAGAGGAGCTGCTGCCTTTTTTAGCTCAGGTGACTGCAGACCATTCAAGGTCTTGCTGTGCTTGTTTAGAAAACAAGTCTTTAAGGTGAGCCAAATATTTATTTGGTGCCTCTCTTTTCTGCCATGGAAAATGGGCAATTCTTTACTTATTTGAACTCCACAGAAACTAATAGAAGCAACCAACTTTCTCACCCAGAAATCTACCTCTGAATTGACAATGAGAACAGTAAAAGAAGTTATTTCTCTTGACTTTTTTCCAATTGAATGCTCACTGCCACTTCCCTTGTGGTGTCTTCCTCTCTGCACCTTGTAGCCATGCATGTATCAGGTGCAGTTTACAGCCAGGCACAGGGCTGGGGTGTGCCTCAGCTTCTCATTAGCCTAGCCTTGGGCCTTYGGATGCTTTTTAGCCCTTATTGCTTTCTGCTGAAACTGGAGTAAATAGGAGAGGCTGCTTCTGCTTCTTTCTCTTCCTAGGAGCTTAGTGCAAATTAAACACAACCATCAAGAAAGAAAAGGAGTAGATGAGGAGAGGGCAATTTCCCAGATCTTCACTGACCATGGAAGGGAGGTTGTTTTGAATGTTGAAGCTGATGTGACAACCTTTTCACAACAGAAATACAAGATAATGCATTTTTTAGTTTTAATTTATATATTTCGATGTACTGATAAATGCTTATTTTAATTTTGAAATCCATTAGCCATTACTCAATAACATCTGCTCTAAAAAGAGGAAATGTTCCATATTTTCAAGGGGSCGTATCTGGCTTGCAGTGGTACCAATTATGCTGATTTTATTATGAATATGAGCATCCTGAGCTTTCTTCTGTTTAGTGCAATGAATCTTGCACTACTGATTTTTCCATCATATTAAGAGGGATCACAGTGATTCCATGGCTGTTTGYCTAATCTTTTTTATTTCTCTATTTTCTTTTTCACTTCTACATTTAAGTAATAATTAACATAGAGCCATAGGAAGACATTTGATTCAAGTTCAGCTAAAGCATTTTGGTTAGTCATTGTGGGATCCGACAGTCTTACTGCTGATAATCTGAATTGTTTAAGGGCACTCTGTGGCCTGAGATRGTGCAGTAACTGTCTCAAGACAGACAAGATATTTGTATCATAACAAGTTCCAGACAAAAAATCTCAGAGATCACCATGAATTAAATAATAAAATTAATTATCTATTAGAAAAACATCATCATTTAATTTTAAAATTTAATTTTTCCAAAATAAAACTTTTWAAATTGTAAGTCCATATTGTTCTATGAAAACTGCAAATACAAAAGTAGGTTTGGTGGTTCTAAGGCTGTGGGTTAAGACATTTTCAAGATCTATTAATTAGCATTACATCCAGCTGCCTGATGACTTTACTCTACTTAGGCTTCTAACCACAGCAGCAACCAGCAGGGAATGGCAGTTCTCCAAGCACTGACTAGAGGCAGCTAAAGTACACAGAAGCAATGCTAGATTTATTTGCTCAAACGCTGGAAAACTTCATAAAGGATGCATTCATTCTACTAAACCAGGGTTTGCAGTCATATAGCTGTCAAAATCTGTGGCATCTTCCACTCAAAGAAATAAAAAAAGAAAATATGAGCAAAGACCAGAGAAAGAAATGGTGAGCAATACCCGTTCAAAGGATGACTGAGGTTTATTCCTTCAGTTTAGCTTTGTAATGTGCTAATAAATAAACATTTAAAAACTAAAGTCAAAATAAATTCAAATCTAAAACCAGGAGAGCGTGGGGAGGACAAGAGGACCTATCTACTCAGCCAATATTGGATACTCAGAGTAACAAAGCAGACTACTTGATGATTTTCTTGTAGTCCTCTAGGCTTAAGGTCCCATTTAGAAAGCCACCTAAGGTTTCTCTCAGATGYCACTTAAAACAGTGCATAACTCTTAAATTCTTGGCCAGGACTCTGCCTCAGGTTGTTATTTTGAAAGTTTCAGCCAAAATGGGTTGGTGGTTTGTTTGAACAAGTTTATTGAAAATATGACTTAGTCAGGAGGCGGCGTAATGGTCCAGCTCCTTCCTATCCCTGCTCTCAGAGGCTGGTAAGTGGGGAGCAGGAGCTGGTGGAAGGGTTTTGGCCACAGCTCAAGAGTACTGCAGCTTGCCCAGGATGGTGCAGTGCTCCACAGGTCTTCTCAACATGGGAAAAGCAAAGTTGCCGTCATGATAATGCATCATAAAGTAAACATCTATTCATTCATATATTAATTTATAACAAAGTACACTTGGAAACAAAATCAACTGCTGTGTTAATTTTAGAATAAGGTCTGTTCATGGGCTTTATGAGAAGCATAATGTATCTCAGGCTTCTGCATTATGAAAGCAGTAGCTTGTGGAAAGTGTGCAGATATAGGAACTGTGGAGGCAGCAGGGTTAGACCAAGACACCAAAGTCTGTTAGCTTCAATTTTCAACAGATGATTGCACAAAATCTGACAAGATAACAAAAATTGTTTAGATATTAACACAGATTTCTAACCTTTTGTATTACGTTGTTCACATTCTGGTTTTATGTGTTTGCTGTGTAGATCTATGTAAGCACCAAGTATTTCTARTTTGGTGTTTACAAGATTCAAAATTTGAAATGTACAAAATGTGAAAGACACTAAAAGATTGCATTAAACTGGTCCAAAATATAGGTGGTTTTTTGATAACTCATATTAGTAGATCAGTAGAAGTTCTGTTTGTTCAATGTAAAAGTAGTAAATGCCTAGTGCAGTTGATACCAGACCATGCTATGGAATGTCAAATGAAAACACAAAGAGAAATAAATCTGCCAAATCCTTGGTGAGCATACACCAAAAAATCTTCTCTATAGCAGATGCCTAAAAGAAAACTGTCATCTATTATTAAATTTTTATAATGTAATTATAGGTTAGCATTAGGCAGATCAATTAAAATCACCGTGTTCTTATAACAAGTCATAATAACGTTCTAAATGAATTTGCTCTATGACTAGCTATACTAGTCAAGCATGACAATATAAACAATGAGTGGAAAAGAATGGTCACCACTTATCAAACTGTAGCTGTTGTAGTACAGCAATTTTTCTTTCTTACTCAGAAGGATCTGACATTTAACAGAAAAGTATTAACTAAAAGATTTTGTTTTGAATTTTTAAAATAAGTAAGCAGTATCACCCTAGTTAGGGTCTTTTTAAAGCAAAATAACAATGTCATTATTGTGSTATTGCCAAAATTTACAAAGTGAAATCATGACATTTCTGCAGACTTCCCTGTGAATCAATTTGGGATTTTGTATTTACCCAGTATAACCTTTCAGCCCATTAGTTCAGCTGCAAAAGTCACATGAGAACTAATTGAATTCCAGCACAGCCTCTAACAGGTGCATTTTATAACATGTCAGATCCCACAGTCAGATGATTAAAGGACAACTCTCTACTGGGTTTCCAAGTAATAAACACCTATTTTCTATACAAAAARCATAGAGAGGCTCTACCAGCTGAAATAACCAGTTCTGCTTGTGCTTATAAATCCCAATGGAAAGCACACAAATCAACCTGTTCTTCTCTTCCCAGTGGTAGAATTCAGTAAAGAAACAAAAGAGACCAAAAGCCTCATTTCTGAGATGTTACACCCAAAACATGAAAGAATTGTCTGCTAATCAGATTAGTCTCTTGGCAAGACAAAAGCAGTTTTTGCACAGTCTTACTCACCTTTGAAACATTATCTCTCACTGCCTTATGGCTAAACCACTGTGATCTGTTGTGGTCAACGCTCTGATCAAGATTTATTTGACCCTCTTATTTCCATGTCTGTTGAGTGCACTGTCTTGAAAGTAAAACAGGTGTAAGTACAAGCTCTTTCACAATGATCTCATCAGGTCTCACAATCACAGAACACTTGTTCAGGACTAAGTAGAAAAATTAAACCATCAAAACCAAATAATAGTGTGAAATTGTGATGATTTTTCATGGATTAAGAAAACTTTGGAAAAAAAATCACTACTGAAAGATGTAAACAACCATATTTTTACCTGTTTTTGCATTTGTCTGTTTCTCTGAAGTGAAGCCTTGTTCATTTTATGATGACTATTTTTGATACAGGCTACCTTCAGTAGCATTGCTGGTTCAGCATCCTCATTACAAGCTCAGGTCAGGGAGAGAGCTGCAATTTTCCCCACAAACACATTTTAGTTACCTAAATTTATCATTGTTTACTTATGCTATCTCATTTTTTTGTCATGCTGGGAAGGAATAACATAACAGTAACCTTACTTGTTCCATTTTTTCTGTTGTCTTATCAGCTGAAAAGATGTAATTTTAGAAAAAGGTAAGTTACACTAGGCTTTCTCTGATTTAGGGCTCTGGTTTAATTACACCAGTTTAAGGTGCCACTTTTTCCCACTGTCCAACACAGTAGCAATCAACACCTCCAAAGCACACACATGTAACTGTGCCTTGGCTGCTCTTAGCTCCTTAATCTTAAATGCCRGTAAAAGTGCAGTTACTCTCTGACACTGCACCAAACCAGAGCAACAGAAATCCATCTCTCCCACCCAGCAGCTGTCCTACACCTGTACTACCACCACAGCATGACCTCTCACATAAGGGCAAGGTACACAGATGGGAGAACAAATATCTTGAGCAGAATAATRACATTCATCAGACAGAGATAGCAAATTTTGTGAAGCTGGGAGGAGTGATTGTTCTCTCTTGGGCTCAGTATCACTGTAAAAAAATTCTACTCAATGATAAAAAGGAATTACTGAGAGAGAAGGTCTCTTACAGAAAAGCACCTCTTCAAGTGTACAGAGGTGAAACAAAGCTAATAAACAGATAATTACAAAGCACACAGGGATGATCTGACTGTTTTCAGGACACTCTGAGCACCCATGTTCAACTATGATCTCACATTTTTTGCTGATAGTACCAGGTATTTTCTTCTAATGCATTTGCTGTTTTCAGGTCCATAACATGCACAGTACAGCCACAGTCAATTCACAGTTGCATTTTCAGTTTCACATTTCAGCTAGATCCATGCATTTATACCCAGGTTTTACCTACGTTTCTTCTCTGAATTTAGTAGGTGCTGCCTGTAGTCTTTATTAGAACACCTACAGCTTGAAAGAAAGGGTAAAACATTTCCTCTGTGTGAAGAAGTATGCCCCAGACTCTGCYACATGGATGACAGATTGTCTCAAAATATTCAACAGCTTCTGYGGCTGTACTTACCCACAAGTGGAACTCACTAGCTGTGCTAGGGGGGTCCTGAACCTTCCTGTGCTAAGGAGGATTCTCCTGCACCCCTTGCAGAACAGCTGTTCAACTCTCATATCCTGCAACATTCAGGAGAATGGAGAAATGAAGGTAATGTCTAATTGCATTTCACAGTAAAACTGGTTTCTTCTAAGATGAGTTAGTGTGTATTTCAAAGTGCTATTTATCTTTCAGTAAGAACAATCTTTCCTCAGACTTCACCCTGCTCTGATGGTTCCTATTCATATTTCTTTCATGCTCCTACCTTTGCACTTCATCTCTAGTCTGAAAAAAGAATATRTAATTAACGAAGCAGTATTCCCAAGGAGTTACAAACCACAAACAAATACTATATTAAGAAAAAAGTATATTCCAGTCATTCCTAGGCTGATCAGATTCTGTAAAAGTGTTTTTTAACTGGGGTATGCTCTCTGCATTAATTTTTACAGCTCCTGACCTTGCAATATGTCATGAAGGCTCCTTGTGTAGTAGTCTTTTGGTGTAAAACACAGTCTGGACCTCCACAGCCTTTCTGATTTGCAATAAAAATCACACCTTTTGGAGGAAAGAAAATCGCTCCTCTCTGTATTCATGGTGAAATATACAATGAGTTTCTTTGAAGAAAAAAACTCCAATTTTTCCTCATTGAATTTTTAAGGCTTTGATGATGTGGTTAGGATAGCAAATAATGAAGGTTATGTTAGGTGCTGCCAGAAATTGAAGAACACCCTTTTTTTTTCTATACTGGAAAAATCAGCGTTTTGCATGAGAGAATGGTAAAGAATATTTTTATTTGTCAAGGAAGGCAGCCTTTTTTTCCCTGTCCCCCACCCCTTTGAGGTTCTTCCAGACCGTTTGCTGTTATCCTTCACACAAAACAACATCAAAAGTAGATCCAAAGAAAGGAAGCTGCAAAAGATAAATTGCTGAAAATAGAGCCTGCTACTGGAAAATGTGCTTTCAAAGTTTCTGCAAGACTTTAAAGTTTATTTCTCTAGTGATGCAAGCTTGTGAGAAAAACTGCATGGACAAACCTGTCTAGAGATTAATCTTTTTCAAAACTATTGCATGCAAAAGTATTTTTACGTAAAGTATTTTTACATCATTCAGGCTTGAGAAAGTAATCCTTTTAGAACCACTGTGTATCTCAGAGTGGTGTTTTTCCGATGAAGATTTAATTTCAGTTTGTACTTAGGCATATATACACACACAAATATTGTTTCAAATAATTTTCTCATTAGATTTTTTTTTATTTTCTCAAAAACAAACCCTAGAAATTTGTTTCACAAGATTGTCAATACTCCATCCACTTCTTTGGTTTTGGTCTTTTGTATAGTTCTTGAATTTCATTCTGATTTTAATTTATTTCTTTATGAATACTGAAATTGCACTGCCATCCTAGCACTATTCGTTTACACCCTGTCACTACTAATAAGGTACATGGTACACTACATAAGGTCTATGCGTAGTGCTGTATTCTATCAGATTTACACTCTCGTTAGGTGGATGGCAGGACAACTTGTGTCAAAAGTACAGTCTATGGATATAAAAGAACAATGCTCAACTTGGCATTTTCATAAGAAGAAACTGAATTTATAAAAGTCTTTAAAACTACCATAGTTCAGATTTTCTCTCAGACTGGGAATGTGGAAGGTTTAAAAAAAAATAGGCTGAAAAGGCTGAATATAAATTTCCTTCTTATGCCTCTTAACATGTCTGTACTTTTTTATTTTATGTTATTTATATGGTTGAACTGAAGGGAAAACGACTGCTCCTCTCAGAGGTTTTCTGCCGTCTCTTTGTCTCGCTCAGTGTTGATTGCACTGTCTGTGTTTGCTGGGCTGGGCTCTCTAGATGCATCTGTGTTTACTTCTCTCCTGTGGCCAGGCTGGGCTGGAGCCTTTTAGCCTCTTTCAAAACCAGCCCAAGTGGAGTTTAAGGAAACCCTGTGTCACCGAGATCACTTACTCCCTGGAGTCGATCCTGCTCAATTTCTACCTTCCACTGACATTTTGACGTAAATAGGCAAGCAGTCCTTCTGGTCTGGAGATAGGAGGGGTGAAAAAAGTGTGAATTCAAACAGCTGTTGATAAATTGCTCTACAAGGCCTTCACTATTAATTTCTGTCAGTAGACAGTAAAATGGCAATGGCTGCTCAAACTGTTCCAAAAACAACACTTCCTGTGACAGGACAGACCACACTACACTGACAGATTGGAATTGGTCTTGTGCAATTGGCTAGTGAGTGCTATCTAAAATCATACAGCTGGTGTTGAACAGGGGTATTGTTCTCACTCTRCATTACAAATATAAGCCCCACATAAATAACGAAGCGGGGATCATGCCCACATATCTGCTCACTGGAGCAGATGGGCTGCTGTAAGCTACCTCTGGCAACATTTGTCTTTTATGAAAGAATTTCCATGCATTTCTTTCTCTAAACCCTCCCACTGGTTTCGTCTCTCCAAGAAGGTGACACAACCTATAGGTGTGGTTTTCTACTTGAGATTGACTTGGAAGCTGTCAAAGGCTGGAAGTGGTGTTAGGATACAAATGCCAATTTTTGTTTAGCATTTTCTGAGGCCTTTGGATTGCCAAAAAGAAGATATAGAGAAGTGGAGTCCGAAAACAGAAAATAGTTTTGTTTGGAAAGAAATGGACAAACTGAGCTGTTCACATAGCCAGTGACAAATGCAGACAAAGTTGTCATACTTTCCATCACTAACTTTAAACAAAAAACAAGATAACAGAAAGGATTGCTCTGTCTTTCTGGCCAGGTTTTGTGTACAGAGAAGACCCACCTTGCAAGCTAACAAGTGGGCATGACTGGCAGTGGTTTTAGCACACCTATTGAAATGTGTAASATTAATGCTGCACAGTCACAAGAAGAACCAGTTCATTAAACTACTGAAGTAGTGCTTATGATCAAAGTGCTTATTAAAGAGAGAGAATTACAGATGTTAAGGATCAAAGTAGAAGTAATTAATAACTCATTTGATAAGTTCAAGGAAGACTATTAATGCTGTCCTCTGACTGGGGAAATCCACCCTGCTGAGGATTTGCATGTTAGAAGAACATCTCATTGATCCCTCAATTAGCTTGGGAGCAGCAGTGCTGTGTTACTTCTTTGGGTCTAGACTGCAGTGTGTCTATAGGTAAACTAATTTTTGGGGCCCTGTCTCAGGAAGCTCTCCCTCAGAGTGCACCAGAGGGTATAAACGTGCTCCTAATGCTCTTCTTCTAAGACTAGGTTAACATCATGTTTCACTTTCAAGCAAAAGACTATAAATAATATCATAATTTTGGATATGTGCCTATCCAGATCATGAAATAGGGTGTTTTATGGAGGATTTGTTCTCTCTAAAATTCCAGCAGTCAGTAGTACGTTGCTAATTTAAGGAAACAAGTGACCTTCCCCCATAGCATAAAAGTTTAATATTGCTTTGTGGGAGAGTAAGAGGAAAAAGGAACTTGTGCCAGAGATTGTGATAGCACAGTCAGCTAAACAGGCCCATTTTCAAGTCTTTCTGTGGAGCAGTTTGACTTACCCTTGAAGAAGTCCAGGTGATTCAAGTGAAGAAATAAAATGGCTGGAATTACTTGTTAGATTGAAGCAGTAGATTAATAGCTGCAAAATGGAACTGACATTTGCATGACAACTCTTTCATATCCATGATATTTTAACAGACTTTCCTGCAAGGGCTCTTTCATCCCAATCCCTGCAGCATTGCCATTTGGCAATTGCTGTTTAAAAATGTTGCGATACCATGTGAAAATTTTCCAATAACATTCTTGAGAGACATAATTTTGTTTCATTTCCATATACCTCTCCCAGCTTGTTTCAGGGTCAGAAACATTTGTATGGAAGTGAGACTTACCCTTTAGGACTCTATTTTCTTTAATGTTTTGCCCCACAGTAAATTCCTTAATTTGAAAATGCCGATGCCACTACCATGCATGCAAATGTGGTGACTTCAAAGGCAAAGAGTTATGGCAATTACCAGCATGTACAATTACATAATTTGCACCTACAATCATAGTGATTCAACAGTTTATCTGGGCATGAAAATGTTCACATATCATGAATATGCAATAGCATATTTGAGTGATATAGGATTCTCCCTTTGGAATTATTCTTTTCCTGTTGCATATTGTGCATATATATTAATATATGTATATGCCTGGTGAGAAAAAATGTGGTGACTTCTATATCCTAACAGTTATTTCCTATAAAAATTATGAAGTGGTTGAAAATCACATAATATGGGCCAGAATTATGATATCCTGGATAAATTAGGCTCTGTGATTTCAGGTGAAAACTAATCAATGGTAATTTAGGGACCCAAACAACAATAATTGCCTCAACTTCATATAAACATTTGTAAAATAAATTTTAAAAACATATTGAAGAAAAACACAGGGAATATATCAATACATTTCTTAACAAGTTTTTCTTAACAAGCATTTCTTAACAAGCTAAGACTTTGGGAGCCTTAGTTAGAAAATGGTCATTTACATGAAATAAAAGTGTCTATCTCAGCAACAGTTATTTAAAAAWATTAGGTAACAGCGCTAAATTGTGTGAGAGTTCCCAGGAAGTTTCCAGTGCCCAAGAAAAATGCCCTGCATTTTTCGTAATTGGAAAAGTTTTTCTGGGATGATGAGAAGGAGTCTTATGTCCATAAGGCATAGCAAGGATACATGAAATCTCCCTTTTGCTCCTGGAAAACAGGAAATGTGGAGCAGCCTCTCACTGCTAAGCTACTGTTCCCTACTGCATTACTTAAACACACCAACAAGTGAGGATGATAAAGACACTTTTGTCACAAATTGACTAGAGAGAGCAGAATATGGATTAGATACACGAAAATGAATGGAGCTTAGTTTGAAGCCATAAAGAGATTCAGTCTTGCTGTTTATTTCTGCTTTTGAAAGATAAAGGAGACAGATAGCATTGCATTTTTCATGCTGTCTCGAGATAAAAGTATAATGTTACCTTGGGATCCAAGAATTAGAGAGTGGATATGCTTACAGGTCTTTAAATAGCCAGTTAAATTTATAACCCTCTTGCATATAAATACATTCGGGCAAGCAGATTAAATTTGCCAGAAGAAAATGAAATTAATAATGTTTATTGTGTCCATCRTCATAAGCTTATTTCCTTAGCATGAAAATTTCAAAAGAGGAAACCAGTTAAGACTGCTTGAATAACCAGTTTAAAAGTAYTCCCTGATATTCACACTGGCTAAGCAGATGCTTGTTCCTAGCTTGAAAATTCTTGATTAATTGACTTTCAGGAAGAAAGCTATCTTGCTGAACCTGGAGAATGACATCATATTCTGCTTATCATGCAAGATTTTGCATTACTGCAGGATGTTCAGCCCTTTTAGGGGGTGTAACACCAATCCTTACTTGTGGTAAGCCCAGCTCTTTGTTGTGCCCTAGTACAAATGAAATACAATCAGATAAACAGTTACTACCCTAAAAAGCAATTTTTTATGAAAAAGAAAGAATCTTTGTGTGGAGAGCCAACAAGATGATGCATTCTTGGTCCAAGTTTTTCCCTGATGTGCCTTCTAGCTCCTTCTGGTAATCAAGACTACATCACTTTTCCCCTTTAGTTCATCCTCATTCATTGCAAAATTTGCCCAAGARTGCAGTGAGTCCACTCTCACTTCTGATAAAACTCAGAACAAAGACTGTTGTTACAATACCTGAACAGCTATTTTTAAGCAATTATTTCTAACAACTATTTCAGGATTTAACCTCTCCATATAGTAAAAGTAACAAAGGCTCTGGGGGGGAGAGGTTCATTGCATTGTATAACTCATAACCATTAAGGCACTTCTCCACCCCAAAATAAAAACAGTGCACGACTAATTTCAATCTGTAGAACCAGCCTGAACTAGACCCAAATAAAAAAAACAGGGGTTTTGGATATCATATGTCATAAGAAAAGTCACCAAGTTTGCCACCATTAATTAGAGCTGGAAGCTCACTTTCTTCAATGAGATGTTGCAGTGAGTAAGAAAATTGTAATGGACATATTGGCACATCTCTGCTACTGCTATAATTAGGCCAATCACMATAAATGCTTGCCAAGTATTTCTCTGTTAAAAAAAAATATCATTACATTGGATCTTCTTCTGGATTTTAGGCTTTTCATCATGATTAAAGGAGGCTAGACCGGAAACAGACTACTTAGKATAACAGCATGCTGCTTCCAAGGAGGAGGAGGATGGGGAGGAAGGGAGCCAACTGTGCACATATAAAATGAGCTGAATGACAAATGCTTTTTGAACATTTCCATACATTGCAATTCTAATAAAACTGCTGCTTTTTCAGTAAATTTTTTGCAACATTATGCCTTACCTTATATAAATACATACATACACATATATACATATGTCTCATATACAAATGTATATGTTGAAAATGTTGAAATGAAATGAAATATACTAAATTGTATAAATTGCAATTGTATTCTGTGTCATGCTCGCAGGGGAAAATAACTTAGATAAGCTTTCACAGAAAAAAGCTGTGTWTTATCAGTCCCATTCTATAGAACTCTCCCATTGCTTCATGTCATTTCAATATATACTTGCAAAAGTTAACTTTCCGTTTTGTTAAAACAAAAGCTGAGGGCGAAATCCAAACCTGATTGAAGTTTACAGGTACAAACAATGCCTCTTATGACTAATTCTTCAGTAGTAGAAATTAAGGGTGCTGCACGACGTTGCCCACTGTGAGATTCAGTTCTCTGTGCTACAGAAAGTAGTGGAAAACCCCACAAACCTATCTTGTTTCAAGTAATTTAGAACGTTTCATTGTTGTGCAAAACCACCTAAGCCTTAATTTCAACATTTTTTTTAATTATTGTACCCAAACTGACACTTAGTTTTGCTACTTTTGAGTTTCTAGGGTTTTAGAAGAATGTTCACAGGCATAGAGCAGACATGAAAACTGTCACTTAGAAGACTCAAATATGGGGAACAATATTCTGTTTATCTCTCACATACGGTAGACAAACTTTATCTTAAACAAACCTCCTTGCAGGGAGCTATGGAGTTGTCCAACCCAGCAGTGGCAGCTCTGCAGAGCCAAGTAACATTTGGTGAGCCCTTGAGCCAGTAAAACCACACCTGCATATCTACATGGTGCTTTTAATTTCTTTCCTGTCCTTTTCCTCATTCCAGTTTTCTACTGAAGTCTCACCCTCTTCTCCTTCTCTCTTTTTGTCATCTGTTTATCTGAACACCAATAGCTATTTCTGGAACTATAGGAAGAAACCTCTGGTGTCCCAGAGAGAATCTCTATAACATTCTACAGTATCCTGTAAGAATTTTCCCCAGTGTTTTTTAGTTCTGGGTTCTTCTTCCTCTGTTTTTCTTGCTTCTTTTCGATTCACTTTTCCAATATTCCTAAATCCTTCCTACCAATCTCTCAGTGATACTCTCATGCTATGCTGTTGCTTTTGCAGCATTTCCAGGTCAAGGTTTGAAAGGCAATGAATAAGCAGGAACAGACTTAAATGCTGCAAYGTCAATGAGAACCACAGAAGGACACAGGAGGAATGAGCCCTCAGTGAAGACGACCCTTCCCAAAAAGAAAAAATAAGATTAAGCATAGCCTTAATCCAAATGCTACCAACATGAGAATGGTATCACTCACTAATTATAAAATTCTTCCAGAACGTTCTAAAAATCTCAAGACCTCACAAACTCCAGGTYTGAGCCTGAAAATTGTTGGTCCTTGTTTTCTCTGCAAGGATTGATAATGATCGCGATGTGTTCTCTGCAATGTGCCCCTCTCACAAAAATTGGGGCTGATACTGCCTGGCACTGTGCAGTTCTACCAACTGATAAATTCCTCTGCTTGGATCACCTAAAAGCAAAATCTACCCTAAWACATTATCTACTGTTCAGATGTTTTATCCCCAGGATAGCATGACTGAAGAATTGTCATTCAGTCACATCAGATTTTCACTTTGGAAGTTGTATATTTCTAGTCATAGTAGAAGCCTATATATGCAGATGACCTATGCTGTCAGGATTATATCTGTAGCACCTTAGAAGTGAGAAGAAAATATGCATATGGTAATTAAGATTTTCCGTTGTGATCTGAAAGCTATTAACATGTAGTGTGTAGCTGTATTTACTGTTTGTTGTCAAGACTTGATTATTGACAAGATGTGATCCCTATCATTATAAAAAAATGTTTGGCACAAGGTGGTGAAAAAATACTGCATATTTGGATTTTCATCAAATTTTAGTCTCAGTGGTAACAAAATAGGTAAGAAATTGTCAGGCTGCATATTTATTTGTTTCTAATTCCTTTTTTTGGTGTTGCTTTTTCTTTGTTTCTTTAGGTGAGGCAGGTCTAAAATTCATTGGTACTCTGAAAATGGAAAAAAGCAAAAGAAAGTCTTCTGGCCTAAGTAATGGACTAAGCTCCTAGAGTTCTTCAGAAATAAGTGTAGGTTTTAGGCTAGTAGTAGTCTTAAGGAGACCTTGTCTCACTTGAATACAAAACCCATCATGAATTTTGCATGCATGCCAAAAGGAGGTTTCAAACGTGTTCATTTTCTTCCAGATAAATTTGTGCTTAATTTCTGTTCACTGAGACGTTCCATTCCAGATTTTTGCAGTAATCTCTCCTTCTTGCCATACTGTACAAATTCCTTCAGTTAAATGTCTATCTTTCCATGTTTTGATTAATATGGGAGGTGGATCTTCYGTAACACTGAAGAGATTTGTATTATATCCACGCTCTTTTTCTGTTTTGAAGTATAACAATCCAAACAAACGGAAAGTCAAACAAAAACTCCTTCAGCTCTCCCACAGATTTTTTCCAAATGTATCTCAAGGGAAGGGCTTGAGCTTTCCAGTCCTTCACCCCTTCCTGTACTGTCTGCTTATAATCTAACTTCATAAACTGAAAAAGAAGATTAGCTGCTTCTTCAGCAAGTCATACTTTCGGCAGTGAATAATATTTCTTACTTTCTTAATGAAAATGTACGGAATTTGACAATATGCACTGGTTTGTGAATACTATTCTCCTCACTTTATCCTGACCTTTGAATATGGAAGTCCTCTTGTCTTATCCATGAAATGCCTCTGAAATTATTTCCAGGATGCAGAGGAAACTCTCCTGAGTCAAGAGGCAGTGCTGTAACAACCACTGATCTCTTAAAGGTCTTTTGTGCATATGTCTGTGGAAAAAACAAAGTGTGCAGTCACATGCTAAAAGCAGGATCTTTGATTTGGAATGCCATGAAGCTCTTCCTTCCAGTACTCCCTTGTCCTAAAGCGAGGACCTTGTCTGATGGGAAAATAATTTCAGCTCCTAATTAAGAAAAAAAAAATCAACCATTAAAATTGGACGGAAATCATGAAAACATGAACCTGAAAACGTGTCAAAAGACAAAAGGCAATTCCTCTCCTTCCTCCCACACTCCCCCCCCAAAATAAAAAAATCTGTCAATCTCCAGATTTTTTAAAAACTTTGATATAGCAACGGTATGGATAATTGTACAGAAGAATACTGTGTTTGGAGATTTCTTACACTTAACAGCAATTTTTCCTTTGGTGTTTCTTTACAATACTTCCCTGGGGCACCTCATTGAGAAAGCTTTAACGTGGTCATTTGGTAAGTGTAGGTTACCTGTGTATCCATACACTTCCTCTTTCTCATTTCACTTCAGCTAGCAAGCAAAGTGCAAAGTGGGATCAATCTGAGAAGATTAGATCAGAACTAGCTTACTGCAGGCTGGAAAAATTAAAGGAATTGGAACTTTTATTTTACATTTTCAAATGTGTCAGGTACAATTCTGAGTGCTGCAAGAGAAACAGCAGACTGACTTTTTATTTCTAGCCAGAAAGTTCAGGGATTTTCCAAACACGGATGCAATCTTTAATCCTGAGTGACTGACTCCTCTTTAAACAGTTCGGTGAACTTACCTTCAAAAACAGATACCAATGGAGAAAACACCTGAGGTTTTCCTTGATTCCTTTTATGTCAACATAATTGTAAAATGAAGAAAAAGGAGGGGGCAGAAGAGTAAGGAACTAAAATTCCCTTTGCTCCTGCAAGCTCCTCAACCAAGAGGAGCCTCTCTATCTCTTGGTCTCACTCCCTCTGAATTTCTACCCTCAGAATCAGGCTGGATGTGGACATGAGTCTTTTGCTTAGCTCATTGCAGAACAGACGCCCAAATGACTGAAAGAGAAAGCAGAAATCTTGGCAGATTGCTAACATATCAAGTGTTAATGAATACAGTTCTCTAATTAGAAATGTCTGCAAGAACTGAGTTAAAGGAAACTTTGAAAACGTGACAGTTTTTAATTTCTTTTGTTAGTCGAGTTTATACTTTTCTGAATTAGAGCTTTTATCAAAGTGGCATCAGACTTTAGGAATGACAATAATACTTGAAATACAAATAGAGTTTCTTTTGAAATCACAAACTAAGCTAACATTTTATTGAAATTCTTAGTTTCTGAACTTTATTAGGCTAATAGATATAATTTAAGAACCTTTTTTCCCTCTTTGTTTTCTTTTGCTGTTCAAAAAAAATCCTAATGCATGTGAGGTTGGCTGGAATTTGCTAGCTAATTTTCAGAAACATCTTGACTTTTTTTTWATTTAATTTCAAATGTAATACCTCCCCAGATGGCAGACTTTGTAATTTGTGGCACCAGTTCAAAAAGGTATATTAACTGCCTCTAAACTGCTCAGCATCAAACATTTACTGGACTTAATTGTGAATTGGTTTAATTAAAATATATCCCTTTCTAAGCATGAAGTTTGAGRAGACGCAGGTGGGTTTACTTCTGTGTGACTTACATCCCATTTTACACCAACACCCCCACTGAAACAGAACAAAACACTGAAGACCCAGAGCAGCATATAAACATTCTGTGTCCCTTGAAGTTCTCTAAAAGAGCCTAAAAGGGATGGTTTCTTTCATTCTTGGCCAAGCAGTGATAGACAAACAGGTAAAAAGGCAAGGAGAAAAATACCATTTACTCACTGTAGCAGCAGGAAATCAAGCTAAGAAAATAAACAGGGTTTGAATCCTGGGCCTTTAACCTGCTAGTCAGACAGATTTCTACAGTTTCATTCTGTGCACATTTGTGTGCTGGTAAATGATGAAGGGGAGGTAGAGGAACTGAAGGCTTGTGGGATCCCTGGGACTCCCACAGCTATGAGCACAGCTGTACAAACACACGCAAGCTTTGTTAAGGTAGGGTGGGCAATTGGCTGAAACTGCTGAGCCAATCTGACCTATAAATCCCTTGCAAAAGCTCTGCCTGAGAGAAAGCCAGAAGTTATGTGTAAATGTTTTACCCAGCCAATTGGTTTTGGTCCTCCTCTGTATATACATAAAACCTCTAACGTCCTCTTGGATAGATAATTTTGTAAGTACTTGTTTTGAGTGTCCTGCTGAATTGCTGATTACCTGGAGCAGAGCAGGGAAGGGAGCGATCAGTGGGTGGATGGAGGAACTAATAACTCAAGAACCCATTCAAATGAATGTAGAATTTTAAAGGATACGTGATATATCACATAGGCTGACGTAGGGCTAATGGCTACAGGAAGTCTATAAAAAAGAGAACGCGACATCCAGCAGTTTGTTTGGAGCAGCAGGATGATATGAATTGGTCAGAGCAGTAACAGAAAGATTAGATTAATTATTTCAAATTGGGCTGCAGTCTGTCTCTTCCCTTCCTCCCCCAGCCTCCCCCAGCAGAACTCCCACTGCTCATTTGCAGATATGATCTCATGTGAGGAAACAGCATYGCGACCCTGCACTGTCCTGAGTGCGTGTGGACAAGCTGTGCCAGAGCTAGTCCCCAATAACCCTTACCATGCAAATCACAAAACCATCAGCACCCTCCATCAGCAAAAGAAAAATAGGGGATCTTTCTCAGTTTTTTTTTCCTTTCCAAACATTTCTGAACTCTGTGTGACCTTCTTTATGACTGAATCTAAGCACCTCTAAATATGTAGCAAATTTAGACAGTAGAAAGCAAAGTTACACATTGCAAACCARAGGAAGATGGAGGAAGTAATGAGAAGTGAAACAAAGAGAGCTACAGATGAAAATAAGGCAACCTAAACTAGAGAATGTTGAAATAAAATATGTGGATTAGAGTATTAAACATAGCATGAACTGTGCAACTTGCCCCCGTTTTCTTCCCTTTCTCCATCCTTCCCACCACCTAAAAAGCAGTTAAACTACAGGGGGATAATACCACACTTGGGATTTATGAAACAAAATCAATGAGAGCAGTGGGAGTAACGTCACTTCTGTAAATGATCAAAATCCACCAATTACAGGGAGGTGTTAATCCTCATCAGACCTGTTTGCTGCTGTGGCAGCATTTGAAGTAAAGCTACTCTGGAAGTGTTACAGGACCAGCTATTCTCACAGCATTTGGAAAAATAAAAGTATTTCCACCCAAATTTCTTAAAGGAAGTTTGAAGTGTAGGAGAGAAAGAAAAGATTAGGAGTAAGGAGGAGGTAAAACATCATATTTTTGTTCATTTATTGGGTAGGAATAAAAAAAATTTAAGAAATGTTGGAGGATGGGTCCAAGATTCTCTGCATGAGCTGTCCTGCTAGACCTTTTCTCCAATGTCATTCAAAATCTCTGGAGMTCCTCAGTGTTGTGATAACTCAGTAATTGGAATTGGCTGTCAATTATTTATGCATATATTTATGCTACATATATTTATGCTGTATATCAGAAGAAATGAGAGTTAAATATTGTTGCATCTGTACTTACTTTAGCTTGCAACTGAATTTCATTGATAGATAAGCAGAGATGCACATCCTCTAAGCTCACATTACATGGAAGGATCACTATTGAGGGAAACCTGCAGTATCAAGTCCTGGAAGAAAAAATCAGGAGCAACAMAACTGTGCAGGTGTTGGAGGGTTGTTTCATTGTCTTTTTTTTTTCTCTGTCTCAAGAAATACAATTTATGCTATTAAATGTTGATGAAATGACTGGGCTTAATATGGTATTTCTCTTTAAGGTGAAACCAGTTAGGCTAATTGTGCACTAATTCATAAATACAGGGTATGCATTGAATTTTGGTCATGCARATATTGTTTTCCTCTCTCTGCATTTTAAAGCCATATATCCAAAGCTTCTCAAAAGATAGATTTTCTTCCCTTAAGATGGACCATTTTCTGTTGCGGCACAGAGTAAAAACAGGGACAAGAGATGGGAAATGAGGGGATCAGACCTTGCCAAGGCTTCCAGTAGCACTTGGACAAGCTGCCTGAACTCCAGTTTACATAAAGCAGGCGGTGAGGCTGTGGTCATTTTGCCAAAGCACCCTGCCTCTAGCTAAAGGCTTCATCCTGTTCCCTGGGATAGTCCTGCAGGAATTRGTGTCCTCTGGAACCATCTACAGTTACACAGGAGCTGAAAGGCAGCACTGTCTGCAGAAGCCACTGAAAGGTGCCTCTTGGAGTTTCTTCAAAGCAAAGGGACTCAAGTTATGCAGGTAAAATCTACACCTGTTTTGCAGGTAAAATCTACATCTGTCAATAACAGCCACTCAGAGAGGTTGTGGAGTTCTGCACTTGGGAAGATTCAAAACACAACTGGGCACAACCCCATGCAGGCTGCTGAGTCTGGCCTTGCTCTGTGCAGGGGGCTGGACAAGGCCATCTCCAGAGGTGCCAGCCAGCCCCAACCCTGCTGTGAGCCTGTCACTCTGTGAACAGCAAACTGTGTTTGCTTGGGCTTGACATGCTGCAGCATGACTGACAGCTTCCGCAGAAAAATGGAACAAAAATAAGGCTACTCCTCCTCCCTACAGTATCAGGGTTTCTTTGCTGCACTGCTTTCCCTCCCCATCAGTCAGCTGCCTGCCCTGCAGGCAGCCCTGCCTAGCCCTGCTCCTTGCCTGGGCCAGCAGGAGCTCCCCAAACCAGTGGCCACGAGCTGCAGGGTCACTCCAGAAAGGCAGGACTAAGGAAGCCTGAGACATCTCCAGCCATGGCGTGGCCTTTTTATTGCCTGTTTACTTTCCTGTAGARCGGTCACGGTGTGATCATAAAGTGCAACAAAATTTATTGATAGCAATACTTTAATATTTGTAAGAGGTTTTTTTCACTATTTTTCTTTTTGGTCACTGGAAAAGGAGTGTCCTTTCCAAGAGAGCAAACAATGGAAATTTGTGTAGCATAGTGAGAAATCAGGAAGTGCCAAATGCCCTCAGACCCCGATTGAACMGGGAATTTTGCTTTACTGAAAAACWGTACTGACTCCGGACTTCAGCAGATGGCATCTGGGCAGTCACAGCTGAAACCCTCCAATAAAACTAGTAAATATTGTGCTGCTAGCTCCTTTAGAAATGTGCCAGAGCACACAAAGCAAGAAATTAATGACATATTGCAAAATTTCCAGTTTAGTCTTTTATGCTATGCATAATGTTTTACTGAAGTCTTAGCTTCCTGCTGAACTAACAAAATGAAAACACCTGAGGGGGTGCAATTTCATTATAACATTAGAATAGAAGGCCACTATAAAATTGTTAGCTGAAATTTGTTTCAGGTCTATAGTGATGCTTATACTACTATGACTTTCGTTCATCTCTGAAAAGCATTACCAAATGCTGTCTGACAAAGATATGTTACCTACTGATGAAAATCAGTACTTATTGCTAATCTGAAAAAACAAAGGCCAAATGAAAGGCCAAATTTACCTTCATGTATTACACTAGAGGTTCAAAAGTCTGTCCAGAATACAAAATATTTTGCAGCTGGTGCATCAGAACTTACTYTTCATACCCAGGGCAATGAACTTCCAGATGATAAATATGGGGTTTTTGACAGAGAAGAAAAGGRGTGAAATCTTGGTCCATCAAAAGCTAAAGACAGTGGCTCCTCTGAAGCTGGGATTTCATACAGAATATAGCTGTAGCTCTATTTTAAACTATGATCAGTAGAAATGATATAATCTTTCTTGTAGTCACTGAATATCCTGGTAACATGGGAAATACATTACTTACATACTTCATAGTCTTGGCACAAAACACTTAGCTTGCCATTTGTGGTGCATAGTCCATGTCGAGTGGAAACTGCTCTAACTGAGGAGTCAGAGCTTTCCTTGCAAAAAAACCCACATTTTGATTCCAAATATGGACTCTGAGAGCTTAGGTGAAAAGCTTTTGTCTGAAGTCATCAGTATCATTGTGCCTCATTGAGTTCTGTTTTGAGAGCTCACTCTTGAAGGAAAGAGCACTCATGTGAATATTCATACTAAACCTAAATGAAATTGTAAATAGAGACTGTATCAAAAAAAAGAGCTGTTGTTTTATTTCAAATGAAATGTGAAAATTTGGGGCCTGGCAGTATTTATCCAGTTGTTATGATTTAATTGATTTTTTTTCCTTTTTCCAGCCTGGAGCAACCTATAGCTCTATAAATCCTACTGACAAGGAATTTAAAACAGAGATTTCTCTTTCTAGATTTTTAGAGTAGTTTAGGTTTTTTTCTACAAAAATTTTTCTTTAAAAATTAAAGACAAAAAACCAAAGTTTTGTAGCATGTCCCTTGGTGGGGATTTTCCCCTATTTCTTAATAGTTTTCCTCAGCTACTCTTCTATATCCATATCTATCAGCTGGCATGCTTCATTCTTCTTAGCAATTGACTGAAGACAGGAAGTCACTTTGTTTATAGAAATGACGAGTTACAGCTCTAAAAGTGCTGTAAAACAACACATACTGTGGTGATCTTGTTAAAAGATTTTAACATTTTTCAAGGGTCACGTTTCATATAAGAAGTGTGGTTTCCCTTGGGGAATTTTAGCTGAACCAAGTCACTCAAATTGTTTGAAGTTATCTCTGAGTGCTTGTCTACAGTGTTAGTCTGCTGTCTATTTTGCTGTTTCATCACRACTAAGCATTTTGAGGTGAGTCAATGCTAATGGAAGACGATAATTAAAAATGGTGTTTCAGTTGGTAACTTGTTCAGAAAATATGCTGACAGTATGAGTGAACACAATACTCTGTGTTAGTATTCCCATAAGAGCTATTTAAGGCTGCCTTTTTTCAAGTTAGAGGCATTAATAGCCTGCATGACTCTCCTGTACATCCATATATTGTGTGTCCATACTATTTTATAAATATTTTTCCAAGATATTAAAAAATAATTTCAAAATATGTCAGTTTAAACTGTGTAATACATGTCAAAATGCATGTCAAATTCTGCCTCTGCATAAATGGAAGGGCTTTTAACATGTTTGTTTAATGCTTCTGCTCAGAGATTGACCAGAACCCATTTTGAGAGCATGCTGTTAACCACTGAGATGAAAGACAGAGAAAGCTCTATTGCCCATGCCTCTTTGCCACTTTATCACATCCACATCTTTAGGAGAAAAAAGAAGAGAAAAACAGCAGGTGAAACATTCCCCTGCATTGGGACATGTGAAGTCAAAGAAATTTCACTGATGAAATATTGTGAACAGAGAGGTGAGATCTTCCAATTTAACATAAAAGGAGTGGTGACTGATGAGTCTTTCACCGATCTGACTGGTCAGAAAAATTATATTTGGCAGGCCTAGCACCAAATCCTGCTACTAGCATGCTGGATATTTACTGATTTTGCCACCTGCAGCTCTGAAGAAAGCACCTTCAACACAGTTGATTTTCTGAACTATGAGAAATTATGACAGAAACCAGGGAGTCCTCCTGGTTTGGCTACCAGGAACACGAATTAAAAGAGGGTTCATTGGGTTAGCAGAATGTAAAAAAGTGGCAGCAACATGAGATGGCCAAAATGTGTCCCTTGAGAACCCTAAATATGCTAAGGCTATATTTTGGAGTAAAACAAATGCTTCCCAAAAGACAATGCAGATGTTGTGAATTATCACTTATATCATTTTAGCACTGCATAATACGAGTCATAAGCTGGGATGCCACTGCTCCATCCATGTGCACTTAAAAGGGAGATCCCCCTGTTCCAGGCTTCAGCTAGCTTGTAAGCCATAGTTTAAAAGAGACATAATGGAAAAGGAAATTAATGCATTTATGAAAATGTTACATGATTAATTCCCTCTTTGTCTCTGATGACTAAAGTTCTGGGCTGAAATTCATGCCAAAAGAATGGCTATGGTTTGGGAGTCCTTGCTTCTGACACTAGCATCAGTCCAAAGCAAAATGAGGATACTCCAGTTATTTGCTGTTTTTCTGACTGTTAATGATAAAATTAGTAAGCTCTGAATTATTTCTGGAAGCAAGTTTTGACCAACTGGCTCACAGTATTTCCAACTGCAGCTCCAAGGTATTTTTAATTGGCTTTTCCACTGTGTCTCAACGTGTTAAGCTATTTGTTACAATTTATTGGCAGCTTTAAAAAGTATTCCACGTACATAGGCAAAGCTTACAGCTTGAGTTAGTCTTTCTTATGCATTTACTCTGCTGTTTAAATGGTAGAATCTTTATGTCAGCCAGACTATTTATGAGGTACTTTGCTCAAAATTGTTTAGGGATTATAGTTTATATTCCGAAGTCATGAGTTAAGGACTTAAAGCTGACTGAAAGAGCAACTGGTCTCTTCAGTTCTTTAGGCTGCAGGCAGGGTGATCTCATGGTCTTCCCCATAAAGCAGAAGGTTTTGAATATCTGGATAAGAGATAAAATATTTGAAAAGTTGAACTATGCATAGGGGAAGAAATCAGGAAGATAATGTACAAATTTAACATCTGGACTCCTCATTTGGTATAATACTTTCTTGATGCAGCAGTGGATAATCTTTCCTGGAGCTGCTGGTAGCAAAAGTGCCAAGAGGCAATTCCCTTGTGTTTAATTTTTAGTACAGTCATTCATYATTAAAAAACACATGCTGAACAATTGCCTAAAATTAAGTGTGAATGCTCAAACCCAGAGCATCTATGCAGGAGCAGTTATTTCACATCAAACAGAAGACTTGTGGAATGGCTCTTGAGGTGGTGAGCCCCTCCTGGAGCTCAGCATCCATGCAGTTACATGGTGCACACCACACCAGCCTGAGTCTGGAGTGCTCTGGATGGAGCTGTGGCAGCTGGCTCTCAGCCCTCTCAGGAGTTCACCTGACAGCAAGGATAGCTCCAAATTACAGACATGAACTCCTAGATTTAACACTTCTTTTCCCAAATGCTCATCTGGTTTTGGGGTGGAGGTTGTGGTTTTGGTTTGTTTGTTTGTTTGTTGCTCTGTTTTTTTGTGGGGGACGCAAAGTTCTCTCTTGGTGGGTTGAGATGTATTTTAGAACATTTATGCAATACTGTTTTAATATGGTCAAAAATCTTGCCAGTCTTCCTGAGCATAGGAATTTCTGAGCAGACATAAGGAGCAGTGCAAGTCTTGGGTCCTTATGSCCACTCCAGAAAGGATGGAATAAATGCATATTCTTTCTACACTGCAGCAAGATTTTGTTTTTTCAAAAGTTGTATTTTGATTTGTTCTGCATCATTCAGAATGGTTATGCTACACCATTCTTGCCACTGTGCCCAGTTGCATCTTCATCATTTGAGGCTCAACAGTTCAGTCGCATTCATTCATTTTGCTTTTTCTCCCTCTGTCATGATGTAGGGATGGTGTTCTCCAATTCTCCCACTAAAACCATGAGCCTCTGCCACTCCCCTCTGTTCCAGCTGGGGGCACAAAAGGTAAAAATGATCAGCTGAGATAGATAAGAACAATATGCTGGAAACAGCAATGTGATAACAAAACCAACAGTGACAGAAACAATATTAAAACAAAAGGTATAAGAAAAGACTCMCACAGAAACCCCATGACAACAAGCAATACCAGACAACTTCCTCACCATGTTTTCTSAGTTGGAAGGAATCCCTTCTGCCCAGAAAGGAGGGAGATGGGATAGAATAACCTCCATGTCCTGGCCACACCTTCTCCTGGCTACTGTAAAAATGATTGTTGAACCAAGACACCCTCTCATATACACCTTTAAAAAGTCAGAAACCTACAARTGACCCAAGGATCATATGAAATGAAATGTTATGGGCAATTCCATTTGTTGCCATTTATCCACACATAGCATAGAGATTTTACAAGTGAAAGTGCAAATTTTCATGTGTTTTGCTTCTGCAAAGTACAAGTTCTTGAATGAGACTAGAATAGCAATTTCTTTATTTTCAGCAAAATATGTAGGAAATGTTTAGTCCAGGACAAACTTTTTTAATTTCTTTTTTCTGCATCTCTGTCTAATCTCTCCCTCTCTGCACACACACACACACACACACCCACACCCTACTGCTTTTTGCATCTCCAGCATTCTAAGAAATAGAAGAATTGCATTACAAGAAGTCAAAAGGTTCAATATGCTATAGGACACTGCACAGGCACCGTGCTACAGGACACCAGGAGAAGCACCTTCAGTTTGTCAGGCTTGTAAATTAGCAGGGCAAAAGTGCTGAAAGGACAGGTTGAAGGAGCCATGTGCTGTATTAAGAGGACAAACAAGGCTTCTAACTCCTTGGTTTTCCYTTGGTGGAGTTAGTCATGTCACACACCCATGTCCTACACAGGAGATCCTCACCCACACTGCRCCCACCTGCTGAGCTCGGCTGCTGCCCTGGAGCTCTATTCCATGCACTGGAGTGTGAATTGCAGGATGGGAAAGATGAAGATTATTCATTTTGTTGTTTTTCAACTCCCCTATGCATCCAAGTTATCTAATCCTTATGTCTTATTGTTTGTGGGTATAGCAGTAAAATAMACTTTGAATTCCAATTAAAATATTAAGGCAACTTTTCCTTTAGAAGTACTGCTTGGGTAAAATCTAGTGAAGACAACTACTGAAAACAGTTTAAAAGTACTTTTGAAAGTCATGTACTCTATTCTTCTATCTTACAACAACTGTCTGGAATTCAGTACTCATACAGACAGAGTCTATATCCGTAGATCTACTGAAAATGCAGATAAACATGGTTTCTAAATCATATTGGAAAAATAACAAATCTAAGTCTCTAYCAAAACTCAGGAATAATTGTTATTGAAGAAAAAGAATGTCTAAGACCAGCAGCACTGGAACATTAGCTAAAATATGCAACCTGTTGATACTGGTCAGTGCTGGAATTCTCRTGAAAGAACCTGATCCTGTAAGACCATAAATAAAAAGCAATCATAATGGAAGCACCTCAACAGAGAGTTACTGTGGGAAGAAGTAACTAAACTGGCCACTGGCTATTCCCTGTGACATCTGACTTTCTAGACTCAAATTTAGGCAAGCTATGTGGACACYTGATGTCAACATTTCATTTTTCAAATTTTTTTAATTTTATGYCTTTTTTTTCATTTTAATCATAGTGGATCAATAKCTGCATTATCAATAAACTGCATTTCATTTCTTAATAACAGTGGCTGATCAAACTAAAATTTGGAGTGACACTCTGCATTGTTGCTCTAACAGCCACATTTTTTGTCCTCTCCATTGGGCTGTTTACAATGCTGAAGACTTCAACTTAACCTTGGCTCACAAGCCCATCTCCATTATAGTAATGTTTCTGAGGCTCTGTCATGATTTCACTGGCAAGAATATTTCAAGAATAATTTCTGAGTAGGCTGCAGCAGCTTGGATAAAATTTCACTGTCTTTTCCATAAGTGGACCATGGCATCAGYGGTTAAGGTTCAATCACAGAGTCCAGCACTTCCTTAATTCAATAGGTGCCAAGACTGAAGCTGATCATATTGAAAATTCACTTAGCAATCATAACAATAGTAGTTATTTKTGTTTCTATGGTTCACACAAACATTCTACTTGTAAAAGAAAGAAAGACCTCAATGATATCATATGACCACATTCATCAGCCTTCCCCCTCCTATCCCTTTTTTTTTTTTTTTGAGATACATCATTTCCTTCAGATCTAATTGCCAAAAAAAATCTGCTAGCATACGGCAGAACCATTGCTGGTTTAAATCTCCAGTATTTTTTCAACTGCAAAATGCAAGACTTTATGTTTTAGATTTTCATACAGAAAATATACAAGAGCTTTGTGGAAAATGTGCCAGGCATGCATAAAGTACACTATGCCAAAAGTATGGTATGTTTCTTCAGATAGTCTTCCTCAGGRGTTTCCTTTGAGTTGGTCCTGGGCTGTATTAACATTGCTTTATTAAAATATTTCCTTTTCCACTGTCATTTGACCATTTGTAGTAATACTTCTTATTGGCTAACATCTTTTTTTGCTGTCACCTTCACAGAAGGTCACATTTCAGCTAACATAATAATGGGTTATAATGTCAGGAGATCCATAAACCATAAGACCATTTATTCTAACACATTGTAGACAAGTTATATGTATGGCAACATAAAACAGTGACAAGCAGTATTACAAAAGGTGTCATAGAACTGGTACATGTGTGTATATGACACTATTCATTATTTGTCCAGATATGACAAAAACTATCCTGGGAGAGATATATGTATGTATGTGTGTGTGTATACATATATATATATATTTACACACACACACACACACACACACACACAGAGTATGAAAAAAGAGTTTAAAGCACCATCAGAAATAAGTCCTGGCTTCTATGCAATTGTTTAATTTAACATTCTGAAGATGTGATATCATTTTTACCTAACTACAAAAGAGTGAGCTTTGAAGTAACACTTCAGAAAATACTGACTCATTTCCTGATTCAAATATAAATTGACTTCCAAAGTTGTCATTGCTTAAATCAGCTCCGGGTGCCACTAATCTTTAAGAGAAACTCCTTATTTTAATAGATTCACAGTGGAAACAGATACAGCTATAGGGAAAAAGTATTTATTTTCCCTCATAATATTTTTCAAGATCTCTGACATCAAAGCAAGGAAGTGTTAATGCAGCTTTTGTTGAGTTGCCTCAACACAGTGAAAATTTCTTTACACCAGCTCAACCTTTTGGAGACATATGTAGAATTTTTTTGTTTAACAATAACAAAAATACCATTTTGTGGTGCCTCTTGCCTAGTGAACAGAAGGCACTTTACACACACAGTGTATACAAACACAGAATGTCTTAATACACATTGAAGGAGAATTATTTCTTTCCTATGTCTTAGGATCATCATGTTAAGGAAGGAAAAGAAAAACCTGCTGGAGCAGCTCTACAACACTATCTCCTCCTGCAGCAGTGTGAGCTACCTGCTGAACAGTTATAGAATATCAACAGGAGTTGATGATGAAAACTTTCTTGCACTGCGACATTCACAAGGACTTTGTATGAAGTCAGTGGAAGTAATTAAGTAAGTAATGTTCAAAGGCTGTGATTGTCAGGGCAAATGTATTTGAATACATTTATTGATAGAATATTTTTGTGGTTGTGATAATAGTGTGTGCACCAATTCTATCAGAATTGTGCTACTTTGACTAAAATATCTCTTACCTTTCCATCAGCATTCCTTACTCAGTCTAATAAATGCAAAAGTCCCTATTATCTTATTGTCAGTCTTTCTCTTTCCTTGTCCTTATTTTATTTTTACTTTTACTTTTTGAAACATCCACTGAATTAATTAGCTGTGGCCCAGRSAGTCCCCAAAATCTGGAGGAGTATGCCAGGAAAGTAGCCCAACACAGCTGTCCTGCCCTTCAATTCTTCCCAAGGTTTCTGCCCTTGACTGCCCTTCTGCTGTCAGACGTTGGAATAGACCTTTGTTCTGTCCCCAAACAACCATTTTTAATAATTTCTCTGCTACTAAACTGGCAGTCTGCTTTAATTACTGTGCCTATCTCTCTGTTATTTACTATCTGAAAGTAAGCATATGTACAATTATTTTCAGGGAAGTGTGGACAACTTCCATGACTTTCTCTTCATTCTCATAAAACATGGTGCTTACGTTAAGGCCAATATCTTGATTCAGATTATGTGAGAACTTTGGCCTGAATTTAAAAGAAGAAAATAAAACTTCTTGCACACAAGACCTACAAAGGAGATTTTGAAAGTAGGGATCCCTGGGGATCGAAAAGAGAAGTAAAATCACAAGGACAGCCTGCATTTCTCAGTACTTTTCAAATCGTACTGTTTTTTTTAAGACTGTCTTATGATTCTGGTGGTTCCATAAATTGGACTGATTTTAAATTGAGAAAGACCAAAACGCCRTCTGAAGCTGCAGAGGACAGATTTTCATTCACCCAGTTGGTATTTGCTCATTTTGAGTGGACATCTTCATCAAGGCTTCCCAAAATGTAGAAGCTTGTGGGATCACAGTAAATGATTCAGTGTTAACTCCTTGTAACACCTCTTCAAGAGTTTTCATGAAGAGTTTCATGAAGTTAAATCCTTGACAGTAAATATGCTGAGTGACACGACAAACTGGGTACTTGGAGAACAACCACTTTAGATATTTAAGCCTTTCTTTATGTTTGCTGTTGACAACATTTGTCAGAAGGATTACAATACTATCCTAAACCAGTGCTACATTGTATGCTWTAGTCTCTTTTAGGAATTTGTTGTAACATTTTTCATCAAACAAAAAATTCCTGACTCCTGCCTCTTGCAGTTTGCCAGGTTATATATAAATAACATTTTTCCATAGAGATCAGGAACTTACATTATTGGGCTTTGTCTTATCTCATAGGGCAGGGAATAAAGGGGAAAGAGGCAGGAAATAAAAACCCAATTATATCCTGATTTGCTAATGTTGTTTTTCAGATTAAATGCCACTTTCTGTTACAAAAACTGCAGCAGTTGAAGCTGTCAGTTTTGTGAATGCTTCCACATGAAGCCCTGTCATAGCAAACAGARCACTGGATAGTCAGGCTCCTTAGGGGGCCAGAAAAATTTTGACAGAGGTTTAACAGCCCTTGAAATTGTATCCCCAAACCTTGGAAAGCCTGCTGGTTCAGTGAGAAAAGACATAAGCTCACCAAGTTATAAATAAACTCTTTTATCACAGGCATTGGTGTCTTGGTGACTTCAAAGGCCAAGTAAAAAGACTGATTTCTCTGAAGTCCCATAGACAGTAAGAACTTTATTGTGCTGGACAGGCGAATCCTGGTCCAGAGCTGCAATTTGATCATCCTAAATTTTCTCTCTTTATTTCCCCTTTCTTGTCCTGTTTTGATATCATCATCTGAATTTCTAGTAAACTGAGATCAGAAAACTTTGGATTTGCATTTGATGTTAAACTGAGAGGTATGTATTTAATCATTTGATTTCCTGTGCAAAATTTTTCTAATCTTGGAGCCAACACTATAAACATCTTAAATRTAATGAAAAACAAATCTACAATTACCTACAGTGCTACCCATTGTCATCACTTCTTCTGCAGGAAAAAATGAAAGCTTTTTCCTGGGTGCACTTTCAACATCTTTTTCCATCTGTTCCAATGTAAGCCACTGTTATAGATGGGAGGGAAAAAAAAGAAAAAAAAGAACAAAAGTGAAAGGTTGAACTATATTTTAACATCAGATTTATTAAAAAAAAAATACCTGATCAAGAGTCTTGCAAACATAAAAACATCCTGGGCCTCTTATCTAAATGTTACCTAATATGTGATCCAAGCAAGATGAAAATTGTCACAACTAGTGACAAAATAACAGCAGACCTAAACCCACTTAATCTTTGCAAAGCTCAGCTCTGCTAATAGTACATTGCTCACGGTAAAAATACACCACTGTGGACATTTGCCTTTTACAGGCCTAAATGTACATTTGTTTTTTCTTCCCAGAAAGATTCTACTCCTAGTCGTAAGCAACTTGTTCATGAGACACAACAGTAAGAAGAAATAAGTCCATTCAGTTTCAATGTTTATGTGCTTCACCTTGTTTGGGGAGAAACTGGTGCTTGGTAAGAAGACACAGGCAGACAAAGTAGGACAAACGGGATTATCACCATTTTAAGTGATTTATGTTGTAGCTAATGATGCACACATGGTTTTGACATAAGGGARCATCTCAGTCTTTTTCTCCACTTCTTCCCATAGAACCAAAAGTTCCAGCATAAGAAAAGGCCTCTATTTTTTCTGACTATTTTAGAGTAAATTTTATATTTAAACTCATTTRTGGACTTCTTTTACTATTAGCCATTGCAAAATTTGTTTGTGTAAAGTCTGCAGGCAATTTGTTTTAGTTACACTATTCAAACCAAAATATTGTATGCTTCTTTCTGTATGCAAGGAAAATCATGTCAGACACAGACATGCAAAGGAAACACTGAAGCACAAAATATTGTCATTGGCAAAGGTAAGGAAAGGAATTGAGCAGCTGCCAGTATTTGAGGAGATCCAGTGGAAGGGGCATTACTCCAAAGGACACATGCCTTAAACTTCAGAGATGCAATGATCTTTCATGTTGGACAAAGACAAAGAAGAAATGTTCCACCTGTTTCATGYGAGAGAAACAACCTGAAATTTGGTTTTGTTTTGCATCTTGGTGGTAGATAAAGTTAGAGGGGCTAGACAGTATGGTRTTCTCTTTAGGAAACATCTCTAAGAGCTGAGAAAAATCTTACATGTCTTTCAGCAAAGGTAACTCAGAGACAGACTTTCACATAATATTTAAACAACACAAGGTCTCACAYACTTCTTTTCAAACAGATATGTTGCTTTTACTATCTGATCTCTTCGTCTTGCTCCTGCTCCATATTCTGCTTATGGCACCGCAAAGTGTCACAGGGATGGATTGAACTAAAGTGGAGCATCACAGCCCAGCTTTTTCATCGGTAGCATAGAACTGCCCGGGAAAATTTGTTTAGAACCAAACCTGCCCAACCCTTAAAAATCAACCAGTGCATTATATATTTYTTTTAAAATAAGACACATTAGAAAGTGATGATTTACTGGAAGTCTGGCCCCTCATACTTGATACTCAGAGGCACCAGTTACTTCTGACAATCAGAATCAAATGGATGGAACTAGCAAAATAGTGTTCACAGAATATCTCATTAATGGTAAAGTGTATGCTCGAGTTGTGAATTGTATGATGTATCAGTGACAACTTTATTCACAATAGAAACCATCTGATTGTAAAATCCTGTGTATTAACATTTCAGAGTAGATTCTCTTTTTAATGTTTTGCAAAGTTTTTAGATGAGCAGAAAAAAATACAGCAAGAATTTCTTTGAATACTTTTCTTTTCTTGCCCTTTCTTGTCATGGATATCCTGTGATCATCCTTTTGTCATTCCCTCAGCATCTTGACAGTTCCTGAGCTGCAGTGCACGTTTGCTCCATCACCTTGCTAATTCTGTATTTTCCCTCAAGACAGAGCTTCCTATTTTTCCTCACATCTCTCAAAGATCACACAAGCCAAACACTGTTTGGGATCAGTTTATTGCATTTCTCAGCCACTTTGCTGTAGATGAACAAAGCTGATCTGTGTGTGACCATGTTCAGGATACAGACTCTGGCCAYACATAATCTGCCATGTACTCCTGCTGTCAACCATGGTATTCCCTGGACAGACCACAGGCATTAAATTATTCAGAGATAGTTCAGGGATAGTCCACAAGCGGTTAGTACATGGAGCCAGTCAACAGATGGTAGTACACTAAACTTGATCACTAGGTTATAATAAAAATATATTTAGGGGGCATTTCAGGAATATTTCTTTTTATTCAAGAATATTGTGCTGAATTGCAACTCTGAATTCTGACTTCCWACCCTCCAGTGTACTAGGTTCTCCTCCTGCTGCCCTAATATTCTTTTCTCACCATGGTTCTTACTATTTGCCAATTTTACTATTTTTATAACCTTTAGCCTAGCCTTCTGCAGTGACCTCTCCTTATATTTCATAACTGATCTACCTGATATACATATATATTTGTACAAATATGTAAAGCTATTTTATTTTTAATAAATTAATGTTTTATTCTAAAATATGTAGCCATGACAATAATATTTAATTATTTTTGTTACTAATCTTTAATTCTATACTAATTAAATATTAATATAAACACAGATTATGAAATAAAATGTTAAAAAAACCTATTTTACCTCTTCCCAAAATGTTCTGAATTACCATGATAAGGTTTCTAATTCTCTTTCTCACATTATAAATCCTCCTTCAACACTAARAAAGTAGCATAACTATAAAGACTTTTTTTTTTCTGTTTCAAGCCCATGCGCTGAACTCCTGCTGACTGCCTTCTGGCCCTGCGTATCCAAGATGTATTAAGGTAGAAGATGAAAAGAAACAAAGTATATTTAAAATTCAACATCCCAGCYTCCTGCTTGACTTTCAGTAAAGGTTGTTCTTTCTCATCTCCTTTCAGCCCAATTTTATATCTTGGTTGAAGGTCYCATTACTTATTATGGTTCTAAGTTTTTCAATGTGTCTTTCTTGAACTTGGAAGAGAGCACATAATCTCTTTAACACTACTAATGCCATTAATGYCTTCTCATATTATACTACAAAGACCCAAAAATGTAATCAAATCTCCGTCATTACTAATTTCAGAAGCCTGTCCTGAATTGTCTATGCAAACRGCTATCTACCAATAAGGAAAGTGCTTTTGTGTGAGATTATCATAGTCTTATCATCATCTTATGTCAATGACTGGCTTCCTTGAGGTTTCAGTCTCACCTTTAGTGAAAATGTTGCTGTGACCCACAATGTGAAGCTGTAATTAGATCTAGTCAGACCCTGGTCCAGACCTCAGAGGCCTTTCACTGACATCTACAGATTCTGAAACAGGCAGCTGATTGCATTAATATTAAACTGTATTGGAACCAGAATTTTCCTGCTACAGGTATGTTTTACCTGCAGATTTGCCTGGAGGTAGGCTATTACTAAATATAGTATTTTGGTTATAAAGTATAGCCTACTTTATAACCAATAACTACATTATAACAAGCCACTTTGAAGCCTAGAAAAGGGATGAGGGGCCACTGAGAAGCACACAGATTTCTTACACAGTAGTGGATTCCTTCCATTCTCTTTTAACCCTYCATCAGCACTGTAGCTGACAGTTCTTTGTCACCAGGATGATCACAGACACAGGAAATTCAGAACTCAAAAAAAGCTGGAAGTAAGTTCCAGATGCCTCAATTGTCTTTCCATGATCCTTTGGTTACTTTTTTTCAGCACAAAGGGTCTGGAGGTTGTTAGCTCTATCTGTTGGGAATCATCCCAGGCCCATATTAAACTCCAGACTAAAGCCCTAGGACATGTTTAATCTGGGCCTCAGGTAACATGCATCTGAGGTGGACTGAAATATGCTAGTTCTGTTTCCKGGCAAATCCTGCAAGAGAAAAGAGGTGTTGATTTGTCCCAAAGTAGAAGACATCACCCTGGCACACAGACATCCTGCTTTATCCTGCTAACTTGAGCCAGAACGTGCACAGCTTGGCTCTGGTGCAACCTGTTGACAAATCAATAGCATAATTCTTTAGAGGAGGTCTTCTGGCCTCAAGAAGACCTTGGAGACACACAAAGCAGCTTTGCCTCTGATCTGTTGAGTGACCATGGGCAAGGCACTTTGCCACTGTGTTCATAAGTTTCTTGTCTTTCAGCTAAGTCTTGTAATAATATCTACAAAACCCTGCTCAGAAAGTGATTTAAGACTTATTTGTAGAAGTGCTGCAGAAAAGGAATGTGATATTCATCATCCCTGTTTCATTGTTGAATAAATTGGACCACATTAAATTTATAGCTACATTATTGTGTCCCCAGTGCTAGAGAGGTSTATCCAAGTAGGGAATAAAAAACTAATGTATTTTTAATACAACACCTGAACCTGTGGTCTGTGCACGGAAAGAAAGGAGAAAAAGGCATAACTCCTAAAACTGAACTGATGTGGATATACAAGATCTGGCTTCATGGGCCATCACCCTGTGTCAAGAGATGTGAAGAGATGAGAGACCAAGCTCAGAGCTTGTGCTGCATAGGTTCCTTTTRGCAGCGGCAGCTCCCAGGCTTTGCTGTCCCATGGTCAGCTGGACAGAGGAATGAATACGCTAGAGGAACATCACATTTCACTCCCTAGAAGCCTTACTTAGACTGTATCTCTCTGCTGGGAGCTGACAATCAAGAGTCTAGAATGTAGTGGCAACTTTCAAGCCATGTGTTGTCAAAGACACTGGGAATGTGCTCTTTCACGGCAAGCTTTCTGTCTTTCACAGATATCTGCAAGATCTGCACCTTTCACAGGCTTCAGCATTTTTACACTCACTATGCAGTAGCTAGTACTATCCTTATATAAAGGGCTGGGGGAGAGGAGGGAGGCTTTGGGCCAGAGAGTGTAAACAGCATGTCCAGCACCACAAAATAGGTGTGGCAGAACAAAATCTGAATGTGAGTCTCCTGAGGGCAAAGCAAGAGTGTTAATCATCGGCTTTCTTAACCTCACCCACCCCTCTTGCTGTTAGCWGAATTATCTTTTTCTTTCTTTCCATTCCTGTTTTCACTTAAATTTTGAGTCTGCTTGGACCTCGCTCCTTTGTTTCTAGAAAGCTGCCTTATTGTAGGAGAAGTTTTTAAGAGGTTTGACTGCACACTTTCCCCACCCCTCCCAAATTCCACACGGCCATCGTGTCTCCCAGGTCTTTCAGGGGAGGGCGTGCGCTGGCTGGGAAAGGGCTGAGGCTTGAGGCAGGGGTGCTCCTGGGCACATGTGCAACTCTGCTTCAGGGAACACTCTGCTTCTTGGGCAATTCCTTTGATGTTTGACAATATATTTTATTCAGGGAGTCACATTTCACCTCTAATATATTTAAGTTTTGTCTGTGATTCAAGAATCACCATTAGAGTTGTTTCTTTTTCTGCATTTTGGTCTTGGAGACCTAACAAAGCTGCAGCCAATAAAAACTCATTTTTTTTCTGTTGTATGCCCAAAAAATATCATCATGTAACTAACAAATATCATATTTTGGTTACAGTATCAGATGGGCAGAGCTTGTTACCTCCCAGCAGATTAACCTTTGAATCTTTACCGATTCATTAACTGTGCACATCAGTCACCCGATTTCAGTAAAATTTATTGCATTTAAGTATTGCAGTGCTGTGGAGGCTGGATAGGATTCCCCCTTATCAGTACCATTAATGGCTTTCTGAACTGTTGCCAGTTCATTCACCCCACCCAGCTTTCAATAATAAAATAATTTTGACATAGAGCCCATGTTTCAACATTTTTAATAAAAACAAAATAAAAAAACCATCAGTAACAGAGCAGTAAAGTTTTCCTTCTCTTTCCTCTTTGCCAAAAATAACAGAAAGGAAAATGTCAATCTGGCCTGGCTCCAAAAAAGGAGGAAATTGAATGGTCTTAGCTCTTACTCTTTGACTAGTAGCATTGTGTACATAGAAGACTTGACTCTTGGGCTCATTTTGACGGATCTGAAACACAGATAAGAATGTAGAGGACTAGATTCTGTAATTTATAGCCAATGATTCTGGTTTAGATCTTTCAGTACCACATAACAAATCAATGTGATTTAGAAAATAACATGGTTTCTGCCATTGACATAAGCCATATGTGAACTGCTAAGCTACTATGTAAGCCACAGCAATACATTTTAGTCAGCAGGAGGAGATTCTTTATGCTGTTCTGCTTGAAGCTATTTAATCCATTATCAACATTTTGAATGAGTCCTTCCTAAATTGCACTCTGGTAATGTGTTGGAATGTCTCTCTTAGGCTAAGGGAAGAAAGAAAAATATCTTACACACAGTTTTATATGTAACTCGCTCACTTGAATATTTTGAAATAGGACAAAATCTCACAATCATGTTAGTATGTTACAATCATGTACTAATAACAGATTAGAACCTCGCTGATTATATTCTCTATGATCTGTCCACATAATAATGGTCAGCAATGCAAATTCCTGTGAGTAGGAGAGCTAAGGATCTGTAAAAAGAMTGAAGCAACAAATAAGTGGCCAAAACACCAACCCCTAAAGGGTTTGAGGTTCCAAATTCAGTCTGAAGATTTTTTGTGTACTTCACGCTTGCTTAGGCTTCCCTTGCACATCTGAGATTTCTGACAAGTGGATGACAAGAAACAAAAGAGTAAACATTTACAGGACAAAAGTGCATCCTGCCCACAAAAGTAGGCTTCTTTGGGCCAGAACAGTCTCAGCTGACTTGTGTGAGGTAAAATCTTCAAGTGTCATTACCCACCAAGTGATAAAATCACGTTTCCCTTGTCATTTACCAAGTGGTAAAATCCTGTTTCCACAAATATTCCTTTGCTCCTGCAGGTTTCCATCTGATATATGAAAACTTAACAAGCAAGTGAGGTTTTTCTCTCATTGAAACCTCATTGAGAGTATGAGGAAGAAAGTGTGGGATGGATTCCTCCCATACAATGGGAGACACTTCTCTGGGTTGCTCTACTCAGCTATTGAGGAAAAACAGTTACCCTCAGAAAGCGATTTTCGTCTTAGTTTCCTTTACTACCTGGAAGCACATCTAGGTGCAAGGAATTTCCCTGCTTGAAGATGCCTCAGGTAACTATGTTCCATGGSGTGGGATAAATCTGTGCTCACTAATCTCCACATTGTTCCCCTAAACTGAACATATGTGAAAAAGTATAACTAGTCAGGGTGGGAAGGAGGGAATGGAGTCTGTTTCCTAAGCTTATTTTCAAATTCTGTGGCCTGGATGTCTCCTGAGGAACACCCCTTACTCTCTCCCTACTGGCTAGACACCATTGCAAGTAAAAACTATCCAAGGCTTCAGAGCCCAATACTCAGTGGATCCACATCATTAAAGTAATGCTTGAGTGTGAAATGAATGGAATAATAAGTTTATTTGTCCCAGAGGCACTGAGTTCCTGGAACTGTGATTGCTCTTAACCTCCTTCATCTTGGTGCACCTCCTCATTGCACTGTTTTCATGCCAGAGAAAAATGAGGCACAGTCCATTCTCCTTTCTGCCATGCCCTACTTTCTAAGGAAAAAAAATTCACACACTTGAGGCAGAAGGAGCCGTGACACACTCTGCCCTGGTGCCCTGGCTGGAGAACAATCCTCGCACTTTAAATGCAAAGTGGATTTTGTTATCAGTGTCATGTGCTGCTTCTGAGGCAAAACTACCATAGCAACTGTTATTGAAGTAGGAGAGCCCAAAGAATTATGGTACAAGCTAAGTCAGGGTTTCTTAATTCCTAGCTCAGCACTTATTCAGACTGATTTCTACATGCCTGGTGTAGAAATACAGCTGCATGCAGCTTTGAAAAGCTGATCTGCAAATCTCTTTGTGATCTTAATAAAATAAATAGCTAGCACAAACTCAGAGTGTTTCTGCTGTGTACATTTACTTTGTTTATTAAAAATTCCTGTGCTCTTGTAACAAAGCACAGAATTTGGAAGCAGATCTGGTGTAATCAAATGAGAACAGATTTCCAAAGGTGAAGGGATGCTAGGAGAGGGCCTGCTATAACTCTTCAACAAACAATTATAGAGGTCAAATATTTTTTTCTCATCACTGGTMCCTGAAATAATTTTAGGAAATGTACTGATTGGGAAAGTATTTGGTCTGGCCCTGTAGAACTGTTGCTGACCCTGGCTGTTAGCAGAATACTGGCTCTTACAGTGTGGGTGTCACTTTGGCTATTAAAATAGTGGTATGAGCTATTGAGTGTTAATGTTATGCAACTTCAATAGCTTGAGAAGATTAAAGAAAAATTAACATTTGTTATACTTCCATGTATCAGGCTTTCATGAGAAGCCATTCCAGTCATATGACATAATCAGCTCCTGGTTTTGTAAAACCAGAAAAAAAAAACTGAGGTGAGATATTTCAACAGATTAATTAAGTAAAGAAAACATCAGTCTCTCAAAGCAATTAATTTCATAACATCTGAAAATGTTATGAAATATCCCTGTGAAAATTGCTTACATATTTAGGATAAGATCACAGACATAGAATCATAAAGGGACCTTACAGATCATCTAGTTCCAGCTCTTCCACCATGGGCAGGGACACTTTTCACTAGACCAGATTGGTCAGAGTCCCCTGCAACCTGGCCTCGAACACTACCACTGATGGGGCATCCCACAACTTTTCTGGGCAACMTTTTGAAGTGCCTAACTGTCCACTGAGTAAAGAGTTTCTCCCTAGTATATAAAATGATCTCTTCTCTCTTAGTTTAAAACCACTCCCACTTGTCCTGTGACTAGCTACCTGTATAAAAAGTCATGCCCTCTCTTCTTATAAGCCCCCKGTATATCCTGAAAGAGATCAGGAGGCTTAAAATCAAAAAATGGACTGCAGTGAGATTTTTGAAAAAAGGACTAACCTGCCTAAGTACTTCTGAAAAGCTCATCAGGTCTTTGTTTATATTGTTCCAATATCCATTCATTTCGGCAGAATTTAGACACTGAGTAGGTGGAGGTTCAAGCCACAATAGATTATTGGAATTACACCTGGAAGAAGAAGAAGAAGAATGCGATAAAGAATCAGTGGATAAAGATTCTGTGCATTGCAGGACTTCATATATGAACATCTACAAAACAACACTGAGATCAAGAAAAAGAAAGAACACTTCTGATGGTGTTCCTTTGTTTTTCTAGTTTGCCCTGTGTGTCTTTGTAGTTCCTGCTCAGAATGAACACAGAAACTACTTATGAAGACAGTAGTACTATAAATATTATCTCAGCCTTGGCTAGGTTATCAGGGAGCAAAGAAAGAGAGTCTTTCTTGAAAAAAAATTGTTCAAAATCCCATATAAATCAGTGGAGGATATAAGTTTTCTACGTTGTAATTCAATAGATTTTAAAATAAAATTTACTCTGCAGAAGATTTAATTGCAAATGCAGAACACTCCCTCCTGCAATATTAGCCAAACATTCAAGAACAAATAAGTTCATGTCTCAAAGATCAGGCTCATTCAAACTGATAGCTCTCTATCCTGTACATGTATTTACTACAAGTTTTGGTTCACAGTAAAGCAGATAAATGATTTCTCTTGTTGACTATTCCACAGTCTTCATGTGATGTAACATCTGTCAGAAATTTATGGCTTGATGTTTCAGTTTTATTCAGTACTGTGGTCTTTGGCCTCAGAACAAAACCAAAATAAATGTGAGCATTTTGGACCTTTTGCTGAAACTACACTATGCATTCCTTTAATCTTTCTTTCTAGAGATACTGTACAATAGTTTCCTTGTTTTAGACCTTCAACATGGCTGACATTAATGCAATTATTTTTGACAAGTTGAAAATCTTCCTGTAATTGAGTTTCTATTCGACTTTAATGTTTGCCCCGTTTGGAAGGCCCTGTTAACAGATTTCAAGCTGTGATAATAATATTTCCTTCCTCTAATATCAAACTTTCTAATCTGTTTTCTTTACAGATCACCACTGCTCAAAATGGCCATGAGATATTTTTCAAAAGGTGTAAAAGGTCCTCTTTTCAAAAGCTTAGGGTTTTGGGATTTTTTAAATTTTTTCCCATATATCCAAATGGCACTGTGGGTCTCAAAATAAGTCAGTGAGACTGGAAGCACAAAGTCAGAATTTAACACAGTGATGTTTACTTAGCACCTTTCACAAAMCAGTACCATTTTTAAAAAGAAGCTTCTATCGTTAATGTAAAATGTATTAACTGATATGGATTCCATGAAATAAAGTCTTGCTGAACATATTTTCTCTTGGGTGCAGGTGCTATAAAGGCCATATGACAGTTACATTAGAAAGAAATTCTTTCCCCCTCTCCTAATTGTCTTCCCTGAAACATTTTCGTTTATTTGTCTGATGTTTCTTATTTCTGCACTTAAGGATACATTGAAGAATGCAAAAATTAAAGACTTCAGTCTTCAGCAGTACAAATTTTCTGAACTGTCTCTCACAGAAATTATTGCCACAAACTTTCTCTTTTAAGGCACACTGACAATGAAGTTATCATTTTGGTTTCAACACGATTTTCCTTTTTCTTTGGCAGGATTCCTTCAAGTCATTTATTCTGAGATATCCATGCCAGAATACAGCCATGCTACTCTAACAAATAGACTGTGGGGCCTTTGTGTGTAACAGACAGTTTGATTTTAAAAGAAAAATGTCAGCCTTCAACTCTGGCTGTAACCCTCTGCTTTTGGAAAGTATATCTAGGGAAAGAGTGTATAGATGTTGGAGGAAAAATTATTTTTCCCTCTACTCACTATTCCAACTGATATTTAAGGGATAAAAGACAAAGCAAGTTTGAAATGAAAATCCCAGCCAAATCAGCCAAACAAAGGGCAGTTTCATAGACAAGAAAGTTCATTTTTAAGTAGTGCATACTCCATACCTTTCTTGGACTACATCAGCTGGTACATCACCTTTGGCAAGGATGTATATCACCCAAGGATGTATATCACTTGAAGTATCACCCAAGATGTGCATACCAGCACCCATTTAAAGTATTCGATTTATTACACATTTTTAGAGTGTATGGAAGTCAGAATCAGATGAGAGAGGTGGTAAGGTATGATTTGTGTTATTCCTTCACTGATGCAATTTTTGGCAATTGCTCTAACATACCTTCTTTGCAAAATTCAAAGATAAATCCTCTCATCATAAATGAAGAAGACCAGAGACATAACTGCTAGAGCATAATTATTATGTTCATAMTCTATGGCAGAATGTCAATACTGTATTTAGCTCCAGAACATTTTCTTTGCCTTGTATACAAGGATTTAATAGGAAGGAGAAAGATCCTCCTGGAAGATGGCTGGCCCAGGTTTCTGTCATGGAATAGGAATAGGGCATCTGTCATGGGCAGCAATAGTGATGAATAGCATTAAAACCTAATAAGGCCACAAGAATCATTGGGAATTGATGTGATGCTGTTTCTGGGAATGGTGCATAATCTCTGCTTTTTCACATCTCTCTGTTTCACTTGGTCCCTCAACACACTGCCCTGGGCTGAAGCCCTGCACCAGGGAGGACACTTTGCCTCTGCATGAGCTAGAGTCTACATTACAGAAAAGTCATCAACAGTCCCCAGGTTGAGCAGAAATGTAGCCATGGGACTTTTGATGAAAGGTGGAATTATAGCACRTTAAAAATCTCTTAGGCAAATGATAAAATAGTAATGCACTGTGTTTTACGCCATCTGGGTTTCATTAATAGATTATGTTATAGAACCTGTTCCATAAGCAAACACATAAATGCTTATTTGCTACATCTCATCAAATACCTTATAATCAGATTTGGAAATACATGCACAAATAAATTACTCCAATTCATTTTGGCATTATTCATGGATTCATGATCCTGCTTATCACCAGATACTCAATTTCGTGCTGGTATTCATGAAGGTGCCCACCAATCACCACAGATTTCTCAGTGTGTGACAGAAATGCACTGTTATTCATTGTTTGTTCTTTCTCTCTCATTAAAGGGGGCAATTCTTCAGATGGGGCAGCAGGAAGCATGACCCATTCCATGCTGTGACTGGAGAACTTGAGGCCTTTCAGGTCTGAAACCCGAGCAGAGAAATGAGGAGGTGCAAACCCTCACATAGCAAAATGARCCCTGTGTGACACAAGAATGTTGAGTTTCACACAGGGCTGGTRGTGGTATTTTAAAATTTTGATGAATATGAGGTAAAAGCCTACATCTTGCAGTGTTGGTGTAAAAGATTTCATAGTTAATATTTTGCTCTGCTAATCTGCAACTTCTTCTTCCCTGCAAGTCTTTGCTCTAAGTGGTGTCTCAGTGTCACAATTATTACAAAATATTCTTGGACTGAAACTTTCTTTACCACTGAATCCCAGAAATCTCAACTTATTTTTGAGCAACTAAATATGTTTCTAAATATCTAAATATTCTAAATATTTCCATTGCCAGGAGGTTCTGCTATATAACCTGAAATATGCAGAAAAAGCTTTTCACAGAAGAAAAAAATCTGGCAGAACTGATAACTGCAAAGACTGCTGTACTCCCCATTGCCTGCCTTTCCTATTAATGGAGTAAAACAATTAATAAAAGGAAATCTATTTTGTGTAATTATGCATGAATTATTTACATGAAGAGTCTCTGGGTGCAAAGTTCTGTACCTCCTAGTTATTTCTGGGCTGTGTTTTTAATATAGGCAGTAAGATGCCAAAATGTTTACTATAGGGCTCTTTGCAGCATGGTATTATGAAGCAATTAATATTTTTGCACATTATTGCCCCTTCTTTTTTACAATTTTTAACAGTTTTACACTTATAACAGTTCCATTAATTAACTATAATGGGCATTCTGTACCTGATTTTTTAACCTCCTTTTTTTATATAAATCGCCTCTCAATGTCATTAACTTCCATTGGCACCTTCTAAAACACCCACATTTGAATTTTTTGTAATTTAGGATTCTCTGGAGAAGATTCTGGTGGTGAAAAACATTTATTTTAGCAATAGGAAAGATGAAAGCTACAAAATTATTCCAAGGCTTTAGCAATAGGAAAGATAAGGTCTTGATTTTCAAAGATGACTACCCAAAATGTCATGATATGGAAACAAGCTTGCTTGAACAAGTTTTTATATTGTATTTGCTGGATGCACAAACATACCAAAAATCTAAACAGTGACAGTACTGCTAAAAAAAGCATATATTTCTGTACATTCTGCTGCATTACATGCTAGGCAATGCTGCACTGGATAAATGTTATAGAGTATATTATTATACACTTCATAATTTGTATGTATGTTATTATACACTTTATAATTTGTACTACTCTCCATTCCCCTACTCTCATGCAAGACCATATGGGACAATAGTTGTCCATAGTTTTTTCATAGTTGTCCATAGTTTTTTCATGAGTCTTTATTTCTGGTGTCCCCATATTAGCTAACTGGTCTGTTATTTGAAATTTTGATTGCATTTGAGGAGACTCAAGTTCTGTGTTTGACATTCCCTGTTGTAAAGGTATTTCAAGTTTTAAAAATACAGTGACAGGAAGGAAGGAAGGAAGGAAGGAAGGAAGGAAGGAAGGAAGGAAGGAAGGAAGGAAGGAAGGAAGGAAGGAAGGAAGGAAGGAAGGAAGGANGGAAGGAAGGAAGGAAGGAAGGAAGGAAGGAAGGAAGGAAGGAAGGAAGGAAGGAAGGAAGGAAGGAAGGAAGGAAGGAAGGAAGGAAGGAAGGATAAAATTACAGCTTTATATTTACAAAAGTCCAGTGTGCTATACCTCTAAAGACTCAGATGCTTAACATGAAATTTCTGAATTTTGAATTCCTTGTTATGTAGCAGTCTTGAGATGTGAGATTGATGGTCAAGTGCAGCCAGTGAAATGGTCATATTTCCTTTTAGTTCTGATGTCTACTTCAGGGTTCTCTTTCCCATATTTTTAATATGTCAAACAGCCATATACAGTTTCTAGATGGCAGAATTCGAGCAAAGTTGAAGTAACACTGATGAAATGAGTAAGGCTCATGCTAGCTGACACAGGGGTTTTGGTTTATGGTTATGGGATGAGTCTGCCTGTGAAGCATCTTTAGGAGTTTCTGAGAAATGCCATCTCCTGTTAAATGTTAAACGAGTGTGTGCTAAATTTGACTCTGTTGCTTGTCTCTGGTGTGAGATATTTCATAATAGCATAGTTTATTGCAAGACAACCATTTTTTAACAACCTGGATGTCCCCGGTTCCAGAAGGGATTTTCTCAAAGTATTAAAGATAGCAGCACTATAATAAATGTCCTTACTCTGAAAATAGATAATGTCCTGAAGACATTCCTGCCTCTCTGCTTTGTCCCAGCACCCAGAAAATCAGTGCAACTATTATGATTTATATGCAGTCTCTGAAGAAAGTATTGTAAGTGTGGATGGGAATACCCTTGCTCCTTGACATTTATTATATACAGGTTTATTAGACAAAAAAGCAAAAAGTATTTCACATGTTCATTTCTATGAATTTGATAAATTTTAACTTCAAAAGGGAAAAAGTAAAGGAAACTTTTAGTGTCAAGGTTCCCTCTTTGTTTGAAAGACCAAACATGATTCAGAGGTTTTTTGGGGTTTTTTGTGTTGTCCATATGGGAAGACGAAGAGCGCAACACATTTGAGGTGGTTACAAGGATGCCTCACGCTAGACAGTGAAATGCCCCCCCCCACACTTTCAAATTGTAAATTAAAGATTAACAGACTCAAAATGCATTTTAAATACRCAGTGTTGATGCTGTCCCTAGTAGTCTCAATGTGTCACCATCATGACTACAAGTCCAAGCAGTATTAAAGAGTTATTTTTAGCAAACAGCTGACAGTGAGTCACAAACTTGAAAGCAATTGTAGCAGTGAAGCACAAAGGAGGACATTGCTAATATTCATGCTTTCCCACAGATAAACTCAACCTCTTGCACAGTGATAGACTGCACATAAGGATGCCTCATACCCGGGTGCTGAGGTGGTTTTCCTGAAAAACAAAGACTGGCTAAAACACTATGCAGACCCTTAAGAATCAAAGGCCTCTGGCTTTACAAGACCAGTTTACAGCCTGATTTTAAGTTCTCGTTTTCAATGCCAGACAGGTTCAAAAAGAATGTCTGTTTTCATTTCAGCTGGGCTAATCCATACATAACATCCTTTCCCACTATTTACTAGACTGCAGCTATCAAATGAAGATATGATGTCTGTGTTTGGGTTAGTTGGTTTAAATTCTAATGACCATGATGTAATCACTATAATCAAGCAAAGCTTGTCTGTCTTTGAATATGGGTCTCTTTGCCATAGGCCCAGAGTTTTTAGCTGTGTCATTTAAACTAACCATAACACTGCCTAATTTTCAATTAACAGTGAGATTGTTATACAAAGTTGTGTGGCCCTAATTTAAAGGCTGCTTTCTAAGGCTCTTTGTTCTTTTTTAAAAGTTTACTAATATTTAGAGAAGTAACCTCAATTTGCAGTTAATCTCTGCAGTTAATGCTTTGTTAAACTGAACTTTCCCTGGGCTTTTTGTCGGTAGTCATCAGGAGTGKTTTTTTTTTCCAAATGTACCCATTAACTCTCTTCACATCCAGTATAGATGGGACTTTTGGGCAGGGTTACTCAGGAAGAGCTTTATTTAAATGAATTCTGAAAATTTGTAAGCAAAAATAAACTCAATTATGTTCATTTGATGCACTAGTTCCTAAGTGCATTTAGATATTTTCAGGAAAATTATAGGTTGTATATGTCTTGCTTTTYTCAGAAGAAAAGGTGGGAACTCTGGAAAAATTGCAATGCTGAAGCAATGAAGGGAAGATAAAGCAACAAGATTCAAATTATTGCTTTGTTTAGCTTCATTTGCCTTCATCTCCTCTCTGTCTGAAAGTTTTGTTCCTTGCCACTGAAAGTAAAATATCTACATTTTTACATCATTTCTTTGATATGTGAAAAATTAATCTAAGAAAATAATAAAAAAATTCTGAAGATCAAATGAATGGGAGACGAAACACACATACACACAATGAGCACTAAATAGTTAGGCTAAGTATCTAGAAAAATTTCCTGCCAAGTAGAGGCTTTCAAGGAACAATCAGCTCAAGGAAACACAYATTTGAGATTTTAAAACTTCATAGGAAGCAAATGTTACAGAACAATTCTTCATTGGCATAAGATGTGCTGATGCTCTATGTCATCCTGCTTGAATGCCTCAGATGTATTTTGTTGTCTTATATTAGGGCATAGAATTCATGTGTTAGTTTATCCCCAAGGCATGTCTGCTCCAGTGCCCTGTTTCTGATAGGAATCCACTGCAGATGTTTCAGGGAGTGTGTAAAAGAAGACATATTTAAATAATTTTATTAAGACTTCATAAAATTAGATAAATATAAATGGTGTGGAAGTTACGCATTATTTCTTTCTATTGCCACTTGTTTAGGAAATCCTGGATGCTRGATGATATGTAAATGCAATCATTGAACATTCTTCATTTCAACTTCATGCAGCATGGATTCCTTTTTAGGAGAAAGGAAATTTTTTTGACATAAATCAGCCAAACTGTTGTTCACTCTGTCTAAGGTGAGTTGCTTATGACCAACCCCAATAAAGGGCTTACTGYGTGTTTGATTGTCATGTCTGGGTTTCCTATAATGGCTCACATGCAAGTCRGGGTCTTTCCTGGGAACAGAAGATTGCTCAGCCTCTGATATCCACTTGGTATTTACAGTTGCTGTAAAGTCTATCCAATTTTTAACTAAAAATTTTCCTCTAAGGAATTGAAAACTTTTGCATATTAAAATAAACCCATCTGCAACAATATGGAAAAAAAAAATCCTAAAGTTTTTTGTTTATGCAATCTTCATAGCATCATAGAATCACCAAGGTTGGAAGGGACCTTTAAGATCATCAAGTCCAACTGTCAACTCAGCAGTACAACTATAACTCCTAAACCACTAAACTATGCTACACAGAAATCTTGAGATTGATTTTTAGCATAGCAAATCATAACCAAAGTTAAATTTGTGATCAGCTACACTGAAATTTTGTCTCCATGCAAGTATATGCAGCCAAAGTACTATCACTTATGTCAGAAATTGCTCTTTTTTGATTCCATTATTTTCTGGACCACTGTTTAAAAAAGGATAATTTTTAGTGTGAGTTTGGAACAAGACATGATAAAATGAAGTGTGAAGAGATCTTCTCATTGCACCTGCTGTGGTGAAGCAGCCTGCTTTAAGCTTTTTTCTCTTATTTTGGGACTATTTTAACTCCAAGGCCTATACTGCAAAATCTAATAAAATCTTTTCACAGACAAGCAGGCAGTGATCCAGCTCTGCAAGCACAGTGATGAAAAAGGTCAGAAGAAACTAATCTAAACTGAAAGGAATAAAAAAAGCAGAAGGCACTCGTCTGGAGTCAGGTTCTGCCCATTAACATGGTGTAGCCATGACTCACTGGGCACTTCTTAACAGCAGCTCCCAATGAACAGAGGGTTTGTAATGTCCCCAAGGGCCACAGCTAAATTCTTGTCACTGACTTCTTTATTTCCAGGCCCAGAGCAAAGTGTGAAGTTAGCAGCCAGCCAGCCAAAAAAGAAAGCTATCTTCCATATTTCCCCATGCCCAATTCACACTTAAAATGCCAGTATAGCCAGGAGTAATTCCTTTTTTCTGGTACTTCCATTTGGAAAGCAGTGAACATGGATATTTTGCAGGCCAGCCAAATTTGAAGTACTTACACTAGCTTGAAAAAAGCTTTCCAAGCTGTCCAAACCCCTCTGAATTCATCAGACTACTCCTCTGACCGTCTTAATCTTAATATTCTAGTTTTCAGAGACCTGGGGAATGATCACAGATACTTATGATCTCCCCTGTGTAATTCAGGAACAGAACTAGATGAACACCAACAAAACCCCCTCAGTTTGATTGCTGTTTTCCTTGTACTGGATTATGTTAATTTCTCTTCYGCTGGCACATTCCCAAAAACTTTTTCCCCATGGCATGTGCCAGTATTTTACTTTTTAATTTGCTGTTGGACCAGCTTGCAACTGATCATCAGAATCTCATTTTAGCACCTAAAAGCTGTCAAATCATATGATCTGCCAGCTCTCCCCTGTAATTCAAGAGAGGAAGTAGATGCATATGAATGGGCATTTATCCCACCTGTCTTCAAAACCTTTCCTTAAAATTRGACAGTTTGTTCTCAGAAGGAGTTTTTTTTAGCATTTCCCAACTATCAAGGGACAAAAATCAGAAGATAAGAAACCAGCTCTGATAGAGGGTTGAGAAGCAAACAGTGAAGCAGCTGAACCTCTGTGTGTTCTGTCAGGTAACCAGACACACAGAACCACCAGCTGAAAACTTCTGGCCCCAAAGGCTGCCAGTTGGTTGTTGTTGTAGTTTTAGAGGAAGAGAAATAATGCACAATGGCTTAGTGTCTGAGACAAGAGTAATAGGCAGCAAGAGTAATGGAAGGAAGTGGGAATTAGGGTTGCTTACCATGAGGATAGTAGCAATTGCAAGAGTTACTACTAGACTGACTTTAGAAGTTCAGGAAGTATTGAGAGCATTAGCAGACTACTTCTGTGCTGTGTAAATCTTCAAATGTGGCCAAAATGTGGCCTCTGACATTTTTCAGATAAGAATATCTTTAAGAAATAATTTCTTGGTTTGCAGAGCACTTGCATGTATACATCTATTTCAAGGTATAAAGATACAGAAATGTCTGGAGAGTAACCCTCTCTTATTTAAATTTACATTACTGATTACCTGCAAATCTACCTGCTCCAAGAGACTTGGATGATAACTTGGTTGCATCCCCCTTCAGGATACAGGACAGAGCAGCAGTGGGAACAATCCCAGGCTCAAGTACTCAGTTCCTAATGTCTCCCAGGAAAGCAGGAGAAATCTTGCTCTAGGCAGGTATAGAACCACTGTCCCCAAAAGGATGATGAGGTGTTTTTAATTTCTGAACTATTAATTAGAAATAAACTCATCTCACTGGTTTCCCTCTGCCAGCCCTCATGAGACATGACCATTGCTGCTGCAGCTTCTAGAAATTAAGGARTGTTTGTATTCTTCCAGCTCCATGAGTCCAAGTGCCAACCTGAGCAGCCTTCCACGAAGTTGAAATAACTTAATGGGAATGATGTAATGCTGTGTGTGTTCAGGTTCTTTACATGCCAGTGTCCTCCAAAAGCATTTCCTCTCAAAGAATAAATTCTAGATGGTGAAGTCTGCTGCAAACCACCCACCCACACTCAGCCTTTCTCTCCTCCTTCACAATTTTTTTTGACTAAATTTATCAGAAAATAGCCCATTTTTTCACTCCTTCAGTCAACAAAAGTGTCTGCATTATTACTATACATTTGACAAGTAGAGAACATTGCAAGCTGAGCTGCTAGGCCAGATATTTGTACGCTGCTTTTGGGTTATTTTTACCTATAAATTTACATGCTAAATGTGGTTTACTTAACATGCTTTATTCAAGCTTCATTCACCTATAGACATCTGTGTTATATGGCACAGTATATCTATAAGCAAAATCAAGATGAAGTGGAACATATTCATTCATGGAAGTTTTTTTTTAGAAGCAAGGAAATACTTAAAATTTTTCTCAGCATTAGAGCCAACAATTTCAAAAACCCAAAAATATACAGACATTGAAACAAAAACTGTGATGTTCATGAAGAGTAGCAACTATTGAATGAAGGTAAAAATAGAAAAGATCAATGTTTAAARCCCTTTTTTTGTTCTTATTTTAGAAAATGACTACACAAAGCAAATCWAAAGAGTGGAATAGGATTTCATGTTTTATTGGCATTTGGGGAAACTTTATACTCTGTCTCTGGAAAATCAGAAAGGGAAGTGGTTGCAAGGAATCCACATAATAATGTATGGGAAAGCCAGCTAGAATTTACAAGGGAGTGGATGGTGCTGGTAAATCAAAAGGTTGCCAGATCCCATGGTTCACAATTAATAATAGTGGGGTGTTCCACCAGCAAGCAGTTTCTGCATTTTCCTTTCCTTTATGACCATTTCATTCCCACTAAGCCACCAAATTATTTTTCTTAACTATTGATGCAAAATAGATGTTGTTAGTAAAAACATATCAGGTATATAAAGAGAAGCAAATAAGCCTATTACAGTTTCATAAATACCATGAAAATTCCAAACTGTAGGGTGTTTTGTTTTGTTTTTTCTTGCTGAGAAATAAGCTTTTATGGCCAAATGTTATGAGAACCAAGTGTTCACAAGATCCAGAGTTTCAATGCTCAGTTTGAAGGCTCATTTTGAGCTATATAGCACAGTCTGCACTCTTGATTTGGTGCCAGTCCCGATACAGTCCTAGAAGGGGATGTTTAGGGACAGCTACTGACAGCATCTAGCTAATATAGGGAAAKATTTTTTGTTACATTTCACATCATCAAATATCACAAATGTCAGCCTTGTGTGCCACCACATGTTTTTTGAGGAGCTAAGTAAAGAGTAAGAAACAAAACACATTGCCTTGTAAAGTGAAAAGAAATTCTATCTGCCTGTGCAATTGCAGCTCTTGAAAAGGTTTTGCCCTAAATCCAAACTATTTTGATGTATTATTTATGTCTCATATTTATTTGTGGTATTGATATTCAAAGGATATTTAAAGCAGAGAAACAGAGAAATGACATTTCACGAAGTTTGCTCTGAAATACAAGAGGAGGAAACAAGAAACTGGGTTTCCTAGGAATCATCCTTGGAAATAGGCATCTTCCCCACAAGAGGAATTTGTCTGTCAAGCCACTCAGTTTTACATGGCTCAAAGTGCCTTCTTATTAACCACAGTTAGTACATGGTTATGGCTCCTTTGCTTTAGTTTTAAGTAAGAAATGAACTCTAATGAAAACACGTTCTGGTTTCAGAGTTCCTGATATAAAGGACCTAAAAACACTCTTGCAAATATTAGTAATCAAAACTTCAAAGCAAAAATTAGCAACAATTTTGTCTATGTTGGACTCTGTGTTCCCAGCTAAACTTACAACAGTTTGCTCCCCAAAAGGAATATATAATTTGTCAGAACTCATCTCTGCTTTAAAAAAAAGGTCTTTAAAGTTTAAGTGCARTGGTTAAAATTAATTCTGAATATATTTCTAATCAAAATTGAGCTAAATCATTCTTAGAGTTTAAGAAATGAAGAATTTCCCCCAAGTTCTCAGATCTGTCCATAAGGACAAAAATCCCTTTGACATTGAATGCAATGGAGGGGAGTCTGACACCAGACATTTCTATAGAGATTTATGCATAGTTTCAGTTCTCTAAATCTTGTATACATTGTATGAAAGACAGTATGCCATATGGTGTAAGTAATTTCAGTGTACATTTTCAGTGAGTCCATAACCCCGCCAGCTCAGACCTAGTACCTGTTTTAAACTAATATATACTGACAACTTCCAGCCTAACTCAAACACCCTAATGCCTGCCACTATGGCCGCTATACTCAGGAATTTTTTGGGGTAATTTAGGCCTAGRATTTGAAATGAAATTAAGTTGTGCTGACTACACTCGACCTTGTATATATTATGTTCACAGCTAAAGTTGACAGAACTAATGTGAAGGCTCAGTTTGGGCTTACACAAGGATCAGAGAGGTATCCTGCTTCATAGAGAGATGCCACTGTTTTTGACATCAGCTCTGGGAAGACAAGGAGCTAAGTTTTGATCACAATTGAGGAAAGACTAAAATTCTCAGTTAGAGCTATTTTTATAGTTTTAGTCAGAAAGTCTGATCAAATAAATTTTTGTCCAATTCATATCTGAAACTGGCACTAATAATCCACCTGCCCAGATAAAGTTATGAGAAGATCAAATTTGTCATGGGATAAACTAGGGAAAGGGACAAACTACAGACCACATCAGGGGATGTAGCATTTGACCTTTTTAAAGTACTTGACATGCTGGGAAAGTATTTAGAGGGAGCAAGCAGATTTCTCAGACACATAACTGCAGAGATGGAAACGGTGCTAGTTACTTCTTTTGGAGCATTTCAAAACTCTCTCCAAGATGAGACAGGCTCTTAATCATATGTCTTCAGGCAGGTGTGATACCAATATATATTAAGCAAAGCTTTAGTGATAAAATTGGAAGAGCTCATACTTCTCAGTTGTCTGCAGTGGAAGCAGCAACAGGAATGTTCTTTTATAAAGAGTGCAAGAAAAGGCAGTTCAAACTCAGAAGCTCTTCAGAAACCAAAGGAAACCAAATGTAGCCCTTCATTTCTAGACAAGCCAGAATTTGGCTTTTCCTAAGTGAATGTTTTTTGTGTTTGCATCATCACTTCTTCCATAATAGGCTTTTGATTGACAGATTATTGCGGGAATATCTAAGAATATGACTGCTAACACACAGTTTTGTAATAGCAGGCTGCAATCAGAGCCTGAGCTCAGCTTGAGTCATTGTTGTTTGTGAATCTGAGCCAGAAGCACTGGAATCCTTTTTTCAGAGGTTGAGATTTTGCGGCATCCTTCTGGTAACAATAGTGCATCAGAGGTTCACCTTCAAGACCATGTTGGCAAACATGTTGTGACATTTGTGGTAGACACTTGACAATGGAAAACCTTAGGATGAATTTTCAGTTCATAAATAAAACAAGAAGGGCCCATGCTTACATGATCATGGCTGTTGAACCTGGCCATCTGTATAATGTTCCCACTTACAATGACCTTCCTTAAGATGAGCAATCCATCATTATAGAGCAAGCACATAATTATGGTTACAGACTTGTTTTGACAATATTTCCAGCATTATTGCAACCTGCTCCAGAATTTCTTTATATCAGCTGATCTCAGGCACCTCACAAGTGACTTCTTTTCCAAACAAAATAAGCAACTCCCTTCTCTCAAAAATACGAGTGGGCCAGTGCCAGTTAGCAGAGTTACTAAAAACAGTTTTTAAACTAATTTTGTTGCTCACTAGAAGCAGGGTAGTGGTTGAAGTCTAGTATACAGATTTCCAGTCTCAGACACTTTGTGAATGGAGACAAATCTACGAAAACCATTAATACGCTAATGCTGTCACTCAGAATTGTTCAGGTTACTCAATTCACAATTTGCCTAATTAGGAAGCTGAACTTAATTACTGCATAATTAAGTTCAATATCTGCAGGATTACATATATTTGAAATGCAATGGGGGTGAGGGGTGTTTGCCTTGTAGGACCATAAGTAAGACCTTTAAATTGTTATGGGAGGAAAATTCTCATTCCCCATAGCACACAGTATATAGTCCTGTTCTGGAATGAAAAAAATGCATTTTAAAACTTTATGAAGACATGGATTTTTATGACATCATATGAATTCTTTATAATGACTTGCAGGAATTAAAACACATTTCAGTAGAAAAACAGCCCAAAGTATATTTTTAGAGATGCTTATATATTTGCGAAATATTTTTTCTRGTGTAAGTGACATGGAGAGAATATTTGACAATGTGTTATAGTTTAAGGACCTTGTTGTACCCGCTGAGAGAGAGTCAGTCCTGATTTTGTTACCCATGAATCCATTCCAGATTCAGACAGCCATTCCAAACCCTACTGCTTAGATTAACAGTACTTATCTTCCATGTATTAGGATATATTTGTTATACTCCTTTCTCATTGGTAATGTCTCTCCTTCATTACATGTATGTGCATCTATGTACAAGAAATACATGCCCAGAAAATATGCATACTTTATATAAATACATACCTGTGTCTGTGCTCCTTTTCTTATATCTGAAAATGTGTAGGTTTAGCAAATTTTCTTTTTTTTTACATTAGCTTTTAATATCAAAAACCTGCAGTGCCAGAGCACTWAGGAAATCTGGAAGAGTAATGCTTAAAGATACACTTGAACACAGGCAACRTTATCTAAAAGTTGGTGTGATAGCCACTAGTAAGTATTGGCTTTTTTATAGCAATCAGAAATGTATCTGTTTTATTTTTAGCTATTCCTGGTGTAATCTTACAGCTTTCATTCATGAACTTATGGATTGTAACACTTCAAGTTATTTCCTTACTGTACAGTGGGCCTCCAAATTTATTTCCTGACATAAAATTCATGGTGTTTTCTTATTATTTTTTAATTARGTAGCCTTAGCAGTCATCAAATTTTTGGACAGCAGTCCAAGAAGTGTGAAATTCCAAATTTAAGCATCTCCGGGGTGGAACCAGGAACTATTTCCCAAATGTAATKACTTTTTTCATATTGGGGATCACTTTTTTTCAGCAGGAGCTAAAGCCTCCAGCTCTRTTTTGATCATATTGTAGCTCATGCACTTGTGATGTGCTTATATCAACTTGCCAGGCCATCACTTGACCTTCTGTCCTTTGGCAAAGCAAATTCCAGCTTTTATTGTTTACAAGATACTCTACTTAAAGATGGCCTTGCAGGCAGCCTTTACAAAAAAGGGGGTTATCCATTTGACTGAAGTTTCTGCTAATAAAATGTACTTACTTTTGGATCTGTTTCCTGAGGGGTCTCACACAACTATTAAACCAATGTAAGTAATGCTGCTAGGGACGTTATTGTTGAGAATATAGCACACTCTTAAATATCATGTACTTTTGAGCATTATTTTGTTCAAATCAGACAATATTTAATACTAGCCACCAGGATTTTCTTTTCTGTTGGTCTTTCAACTAGCCAATTTATCAGAAACAGTGACCTTGGGTATCAAATTCATAGAATATATCTTCACCTTCACACAAGCAGAAGGTTACACTCCCTTACAATATCCATTATTTTAAAAAATACATCAATAGAGTTATTTCTCATGCTCTGATAAGTAAGCCTATCACTGATGTATGAGAATGTGCCATTCAGATCATGTCATGTGAGAATATATGGGCCTTTATTATAAACAACAAAAAATTATTTTAAGGGCATTTGTTGGGGAAGATGAAACAGGAAAGCCTTATAAATATGATTGTCTGGCAAAAGATTTTGAGAATATGGAAACTATAAGTGAGATTAAAATGAAAGCAAGCTTTGAGATCCCTTAGTTACTGAACAACGGGAAAACAATGGTGTGGCCGACTGAAGGTAATCCCCTTCTGAGGAAACAAGACCCTCTGCTTGCAGGCAAGTCCAAGGGTACAAGCAGACCCTGCCAGCTTGGCAGAAGGGGTCCAAAGAGTAGTTTTTAGAGTTTAAAATATAGCACAGTATGGTAATGTAGTGATTTTTATAGGCTGTATGGAAATGCTATAGGATTTGTATATTGTACTAGATTGGTTAGTGAGAATCAGAATATTCAACACAGAAGATGATTTATTGTATTGTAACGGGAACTTCGCTCTCTTTGCTCTTGCCCTTTACTCTCTTATGCTTTTGCATTCTTACCCTCTCATCCTCTCTACCCCTCTCTTCTCTCGGGCCTGCTCTGCACTNGCTCTCTTTGCTCTTGCCCTTTACTCTCTTATGCTTTTGCATTCTTACCCTCTCATCCTCTCTACCCCTCTCTTCTCTCGGGCCTGCTCTGCACTGTGGCTKGCAGCTTCCAGCAGGGCCCTGCACCCACGCCCTTTGCAATAAACTGCAAGTTCCATGACCTGGCTCCAGAGATCTCTCGTCTCCGTCCRGCCCGACTGTGCTACCCCCCGACGCTCTTACAGGCACTTAATTTAAAAATATTCTAATTTAAAACTCAAGGCATTTTAAATAATTACAGATCTATTCAAAACTAGAAAATAATCTCGTTTTCATGCAACACCTCCTGARCAAGACACATCCCCTTTATATCATTACTGAAGATTTTGCTAGTTTATTGTTTGAAACACAGGAGTACAGTCATACAGAGGTTTCAGTCACTATATGGCTTCAGTCATGTCACCTGAGCTTATTGTTTCAATTACCAAAACAACMTAGTTGTTGCTCTGTACTTATCTCAGGAGACCTTGGTGAAGGTTCTGTTACATCTGTTCAGTTTTAAGAACATGTAGTTCCATCATTATTTCACCTATGTGGCTGATTCTTGGTTGTTGCTGCTCTTGTAGACTTGCATCTTTACCAACTCTTTATCAACTTGCTCTTTATCAACTCTCTTAATGACACTTTTTTGTCTGTGTTCTGAATTCTCCGGCACAGTTTCTCAAGTCCATTGAATTGTTATAAGGGATTACCTACTAAACACAGACAAAGCTCTTCTCTATGGCAAGATCATATAAGAACCATATAAAGAACCTTAATTTCTTTATTTCTTGTTTTTTTGCTTCATCCCTGTTTTACTGTTGGCTACTCCTATTCWAATGTTTTTAGATGTACATGGTATAATGGATAAATTCATTTTTAAACCTGGGTAATTTCCCCAATCCACCTTACAGTGCAGCCCACAAGCCAGTGAACTAGCTGGGCGAAATGAGCAGTAATCCAAGGGGTTGGAACATACAAGAAAGGACAACAGAGGAAACCTCTTAAACTGGCTTACCTGCAAGAGAAAATGCTAGTGAATCTAAATCACAAGATTTAAAACTTTCCTTGTCAAYCTGCAGGGCTAATACTGTGATAAGAATAAAATGATTGTTTGTACTTACCTTGGTTAGAAAGTAAAGACTGTATGCTCTACACTCACCTTTAAATACATGTTTTAGAGGTAAGCTCTTATAAAATATCTGAAGGGTATCAGCATTTCWAATGAATCTTAAAAAGGCCAGAAAATGTTAGATGACATCAGGTAACAGTCCTGAGCGAGGTAGAATTTCTTGAAAACTGATTTCTGGGGTACTATATAATTAATTTGCAGAACTCACCTGCAGTGTAAGACTTCAGACCAAACTCATAAAAGAACCTTGCAAAACAATACGAATGAAAGGCAAGTCTTCCCTCAGACTGATGYAGGCAAAGGAAATATGTGAAGACTGAAGTCCGCTTAAAGTTTGGATCCCATACTTTGGCTGACAGCCTAACAATTATTTAATTGAATGAAATTGTTTCTTTGAAATTATGAACAGATGTGTCTCAAGTTTGGGTTTTCAAGAATTTCTTTCAGAATGTAAGGACAATCTTTATACTTTGTAGCTTATAAAATGTTTTTCTTTTTCTTATTATTACTAGCTATTTGAAGACACCTAACAGACTTTCCAAAGCTCTTCTTCAGATCTTCTGTCTTCCTTTTGTAGCATGCAAAGTCCTCAAACTAGATCAAGCTACTGGAGAAATTGTCRAAACATTCTTTTGCTAAGCTTCCAGAGCAAGTGTGACAGACTAGTGTGTAAAAATTAGGACAGGTTCTGGATCCTAAGGAACTTAAATGAGAATCTCCTCTGAACTGGAACCCATCCCAGCTACTCTGCTCCTGCCATTTATATTCTCTTTCATATTATTTTTTATTCACTGTATCACTTGAATATCACCTAAGGCAAGAAGGATTGAATGTGCAGGATTGGAAGCTTGTTGGGCCATTGAAGAAAAGAAGAGGAATAGGCCATGTCCAATGGAAAGTTACAATAAAACCAGTGAGAAAATACATGCTATGAATGCTACCCATTAATCAGGAGAAAGTGTGTGAATATTTTAAGGGGCAGATGGGAAGGAATATATGTGGAAAAAGGAAACAGCAAGGCAGCTGTAAAGTGACGTAACTGAGGTTCAGTGAACACACCTGGCCAAAGCAGATGGCAGAGCAGTTTCTGTAACATGTGGCATTCTTGTAACTAGGACATTATCAGAAGCATGACATAACATAATGGAGTCCTGTGTAGGCCTGGAGAGGAAACAGGGACTTGCTCAGCCTTGGTTGCCTCACAGTGTTCYATTACAAGAAAGAGTGGAAATTCATTAAAACACACGGTGGTCCAGAATGTGCACAGAAGGCAGTCACAGAAAGAGTTACTTTTATTGGGAGTAAAACTTTGTGTGTAATATAATATTTCCCACTTCACTACCAAAAGGGCAAGAGGTATCTAAATGGAAAATGTAACTGCATTCAGTGYGCCACACTTGTGTGCACATGCGCACAGACACTCACTCATTATATACACAGAAAAGGGGGGAAAAAGGTTAACACATGGGAAATATATAAAAAGCCTATTACCAAGGGCCACTCAACATCTGTGGAAAAGTTGACAAATTCTATAGTAACAGTTCTATTTTATTAAGATTTTTTTTTATTTGAAACCTGTACCTAACAGCRCAAAAGAATCATTGCATTGGAGAGTATAAATGTTTCAAAACAGAGACTATATTGCAAGATAAGGAGTATAAAGGGGTTGCATCCTAGGCACACTTATTTTGGTATGTACACACTTGCTGGCTTCAGCCATGGCAGTTTTGACTACACAGACATCCACTCTTCACACTGAATTAGGGAGTCTTTTATCCTCTCTAGTTCCTTTTACTCCCACATTGACAAAACTGGCTCAGGAGCAACAGGTTACGGGACTGCAATCTTGGCAATTGTGGCTCCATACTGTTCCAGGAGCTCCCTACAATGTTTCTACTGCAGCAACATTTGTAGTGTCTGTAGATCTCTGGTTGATCATCAAAACTGGTTTTTACCATTTCTGCATCAAGTTATGTTCGACAGCTGTATCATTCCACCAGCGATTTTCTGAGCCCTGAAGTAGCTTGTTCATTTCTTTAATTAACAAGATTTTTATTGTGTTCAAATCATTTGGATGGAAAAGTTATRGTATGATGAAATTAAATACTTATAAGGCAGTGGAAGAGACTGTTAATCAAGTTTTTCAGTACATGCTTGTTTAATTTTGCCTTTTTGTTTTGCAAATGACCTGGACATATATTGGCAATTAAAAATCTTGCATGGATTGCTTGGCATTCATCTGCTTTCCAATGCAACTCACATACTCAAAGGTAAATAATTAATTTGAGCAGCAAACCACAAAGCTTTAATGTAGCTCTGCTATTGCTGGAAAGAAAATTTCACAACAAACTGATTTACTGTCTCATAAAGCCAGAAGATTCCCAGGTATATGTGTACTTCATTGTTCATRGAACGTTTCTTTGACAGATATGACTGGTAATGCAGTTTTCTGTAGGTTCAGGGTTGCTTTTCAGTTCATGTTTGCAGATCTGCAGTCTAGCCCTTATTAGTAGATATATGATAAGCTTTTGTCCTGCTTGAATGCAATATTCAAGTGTGTACATTTTTATATARCAATGACTGTACTAGTTAAGCAGACATGCTTTACTTGGATTTTATATCTCATTCACCCATGTAGCCCATAATGCTCTACTTTCCACTAAAACTGTGTTTAATGTTTCATTGAGATACCTTTATGTGTTGAAATCTTTGTTACACAGGAGAGTTTCAGGCCAGTCATTAGTGAAAGCTCTGCAGAAATGTTGCCTTGATGCAGGACATATTTCAAGTGCCTTATCTATAGTGTCCTGTTGCTGAAAGTGATCCTGTCTCCTCATTGATTTGTTTCTGTTTTGTTATCTTCTTGAGGAAAGGATAAAAATCCTTTATATTTGCTGGTGACAAGGACAGCAAAGAGGGGGAAGCAAAATGAAATACTTCCATTTGCATCAATATAGAGTCATGGTGGATTTGAATTAGCAGAGTGCAAAAGCCTGAAGGCTCTGCTTTCAGGGTCCATTTTGGCAGCTGGAAGAAAAATAAAATTCATATCTTCTCTCCTCAAGTCAAAAGACTGCTTACTTGTAAAGCTCTTTGTTACAAGAACTACATCCAACCTGACTGCTTACACTAAGACAGTGAAAAAAGTCTCTTCTGCAAAGAGAAGACTATTTGGAATATTAATAGACCTGCTGGTTGCCTTTACAAATAAAGAAAACTTTCCTCTACTAAGAAAAGTAATACTGTGATCATCACAAATTGTAGAATGAACTACAGATAGATTTGTCAAAATTGTCTTTATTCAAGATGAGATCRTTGTAACCCAGCTAAGGAGAATAGTTAATTGCGTTCCAGCAACTGAGATCATTATTTCACAGACTCTATTTTTTTTTTAATCTTCTAATCTAGAAAAGAACTTGAGTTTATGAAGCATCATGTTGTTTTGAGACAATGGATGAAATAATAATAGCAGTGAAGTCAACAACAAATATTTTCTTATCCTAAGGATGTTGGACTGAGCCTTCTGTTGGTGRGTTGTTTGCCAAGAACACTTTAAGCAACTGATACAAAAAAACCCTCTTTGCCATCCTAAGTGTGTTTCCTGAATTGATGGTAGGTTTTTTGACTTTCTGCCAAGATTTAGTTTTCAAGCTACAAGACATATTAAAAATCAAACGCACAATTAATCAACAAATGGCATGTTCATTCCCTGCCCCCATCCCCTATCAGTTTATTTATTGATAAATTCATTGTTTGCGTTTCTTTGCTGTATTTATTTGCCATCACTTCACTTTTCTGACTTCAAACACAGAGGGGTAGAAGGGTTTTCATCATTATATCTGAGCACAGGAAATTGGGGATCAACTTCCTGTGCTCTTTTCTGATCATTTTATCAACACAGTGTCTGTGTCACTATGGAACTGGAGGAGGAAGAAACACCATGATATCTAAAACTGAAAGTCTTAGACAAGCATGAGACAAGAGGGCCTGGACTGAAGTTTGCTGTAAGATTCCAAGTTACAAACTACTACAGCTGTGCATCTAAAGTCCAATTAACTACCGCTGAAATCACTGAAGGATTCTTGACAGTGGCTCTATTGGGCATAAACTCATCAYATTCTTTGGTAATATTGCCCATAACAATCAATTAATCAATTAAGCTATAAGACTGACATAAAATGCGATTATTTTAACTGTTGTGAATTTATTTCTGAATCAGAAGACACAGTGAAAGTGTAGTTATCTCACAGCATCTCATTAACACCATTTAGCCTATGACAATAACATTCTCTACAGAACTACTGTGTTTTAGGAGCACATGACCCATCTTCAAAATTATATTTCGATAGCTGAGAATTTAACTATGAAAAAGACACCTCCATTATTTGAATGGCTTGGAGTGTATTTCTGTATTTTCTACTCTCTTAATTGCTTCAGTCTCATCTCACCACACCTTCTTTAGATTTTCTAGTCTAAACCAAACTTAATTATCTAGTCATCCACATCCAAAAACAAAGAAAGACAAGAAAATCCAATGGCATATATAGGTATTTAATATCAGAGAAGAAAGTCTTCTGGAAATAGATGTCTTTCTCTGGTAATGACTCTGGAGGATTTGAGCACTACCTTCAACCAGACAGTTAACTTCTACGACAGTGAGATTAGAGGACATGAAACTAAACCTTAGTGTATATGAGAAGACATAATTCAGACTTGAGTTTACCCATTTCCTGTTTTTCAAGTGATTTATATCACCCACCTAATGCCCCTTCAGCTGTGTTTGGGGAGAGTGATATATTTGCCTAAAGAGGCAAGCAAGAACATTGCAAACTAGTACTGAATTCCTGACTAAGACTTTGCACAAAGTCCTTCTTTCCTATTGAAAAATCCTGTATTTCTATATAAATTCTATTTTTAGTGAGTTCTATTTCAATACGTTTATTCTTTTAAGACATTTATACTGTACTAYGAGCCCATTTCTCTCCTTAGAAATTTTGGAAAATATATTTGGAGATTCTTTAGTTATTTCTTGAAGGATGAAATGAAGCAAGATAATTTTTCTTTTGGGTCATACTTCATCAATGGGATTAAAGTCAGYACGGCTACTGAATGTATGATATCTTTTGAGTTCTTATAAACCCTTTTTTTCAGATTCTTCTGCACATACCAGAAAGAAATGGAAAAAAAATTCCTTTCATGTTTAAATTCAATTTAAGTTCAATGGAGGTCAATTTTTAGCTAACCAGTTAATGCATAAAAAATAGATATTCTGAGACAGTCATCTGATACACCATCTTTTACAATGGATTACTTCTATTTTTTTCTTCACCTTGGACACTCCAAATATTAATGTCAGTTTACACACATAATTAATTCCTCTTCATATATTCCTCAGTATTTTCTGTCACATATTTTAGGCCAAGACTTTTCAAAGCACTCTGTTTTTCAACCCTGAATATTGCCCTCCAGCACAGAATTTCCATGAATCTTTCCTTTGGTTATTTTCTACATATAAACTTGTTAACTTTTCATTCTTTGGACTTATGATTCTAAGCATTATCCCTCAGAGACTCTTTAGAAAGGTTTGAGTATTGCACATATGTTTAAATTATTAAATGGCCAAATAATGGTGAGGTTTCAAAGTCACAAGGTAGATTTGGGTCGGAAAATATGGAGAATTTTGCTACTCTTCTCTGCAAAAGAAGTTCTCTGCATAGATAACATCACCTCAGATAAGGACACTCTGTCTACACGCTTCTCCAAAGCTACACACTCATTGATCATCAAARACAACCTAATGCACTGGTCTGAGGAGTAGGGTGAAAACACAGGCAAGAGGAGTATCATTATGCCTGGTCACAAAAAAAWTTTCACAGGAGTAGAAATGTTAGGATAAAGCATCCTTCTGTGAAGTTTGTTACTTCAAAGAATTTATATTTAAAACTGAGTTGTCTGTTCATATTGCTTTTTATGTGGGTGTAAGCCTGCATAGATTCAAGTACATGTTCCACACTTAGCTGCCAGGCTCCTGAAAGCACAGTTAATCMGCCACTCTTCCTACAGGAAGGATTCCCCTGTGGAATTCAGGATTCACAGCATACCCTACAATCAGTGTGACTGAGTAGTTTAATTTTTAAGGTTCTTTGGTAGGCAGCGTCTTGGGCTCTGGTATTTTCTGTCAACATTATGTATTTTGGGCAATTTTTTTTCACAAACCAGCACCATTTTTCTTGTGACCACTCAGAAAAAACTGTCTCTTCTCAGGCAATGTGTGAGAAATGTAATGCTGAACTCTGTCTTCTTGATTCCACTATGGTAATTGCCTGAAGTTACCAGCAATAGTTTCTACTATGTTATACCAAAGCCTTTCAATRGAATCTTAACTTAAATTAGTCATTAGCTGCCTCACTGAAATCATCTCAGCTGGATGATAAACTATTAATTCATTGAATGTTTAGGAAGTGTTTTAATGTGGGAATGGGCTAGATCACACTCTGCTGTGGAAGTTTGTGTATAGTGCCTTATCCAAAGGGAGTGAGTACATTTGTACCTCAACAATGCAAGGCTGGATCAAGAGGAGGGGCAACAGAGCCTCCTTTCTCCCCTTTTGAGCTCTGTCATTCAGATATGGGATGAACTGGCAGGAGGAGGTTGCCCCCAGCAAAGGGGCACCAACTCCTGTCTTCCCCAACATGCCCAGAGACTGTCAGAGTTCTGGGTATTCCAAGACGGGATTAGATTGGCCTCCCCTTGTGCAGGCTGTGCCTTCACTGCTGGGCTTTGCCTTAACACTTGGCTCTGGACAGAAACTTCAGTGCAGAGAGGTCAGAACTAAGCCAATTTGAACTTGAAACCAAATATTTAAATCCTGAGGGGATTCAGGGATGGAGAGGGAGGGCAATGGGTAGAAATGACTGCTGTTGTATAAATACATGAAAACCCGTAAAAATATTTACAAGACACAGCTAATCTCAAGATAACATTCTTTTGGCCATTGTAAAACTGAGTCATCAATATAATGGAGTATATTTTTGGTGACTTTATTTTAACTTTCTTTTTTAYAGTTAATATTTACCAAGTCTCTGGGGACTAAAATTACCTCACCCTTTTGCTTCAGGTCTACAGCTGCAGTCTCTTGCCTCACCATAGAAACGCCTGGAATGCAGCGTTGTGTTTCCTTTTCTGTTAGAAAAATAAGGRAAGCTGAAGTAGCAGCTACCACCAAGACAGATAAATGCTTTTATAAGCTACTAATTAATAACTTAAAGCCACATTACTAGGTGGAATATAGGTGACTTTTAGATACTTCAATACCCCAATAGGTAGTAAATCAGCCACAGTATATCTTACTTGTCCTCAGAATATAAGTTCATCTGGGTGTACCAGATCAATAACAGCTAAAATTAACTTTTCATAATTAATCTGGAGAAGAACCATTTGGCTTTTCAAAGTGGATGGTGATTATAGGGAGATTTCATTTGAAAGTTCAACAGACAACTTATAAAGCATTTGAGTTTTAGCTAGTTAAGTTGAGTCCCCAGACACTAAGGCATGGAAAATCTACAGTTCTTTTAGAAAATCTTGGCCCCCTTTTATTTCAAGAATTCTTAAGCAGAGTGAAAGCTGCATCTCTCCGAGCCAAGAACTATATCTTTTGAGCCACGCCAAGAAATGAGGTAGAAAAAGATGAAAAAACTTGTAGTCCCAGGGTTGATAGGACTTGGCTTTGAAATGGCTTCTGTGATCCTTCCCATTACAGTGCCACATGACTGGAAGGAACTACAAATACTGATATCTTTCCACAGTGCCCAATGACATCTTTTTGTTGCTTCTGTTACTATACATGAAAATCACAGCAACCAAAATGCCATGTTCTGTATTTCTTGGATAAAGATTATTTTATACTTTTCATTTGAGTGCAGAAGTGTTACTGATTGCTGTTAGCCTTTTGGCAACATTGCTATAACTTAAGCCTGACAAAGTATTACTCAGCTATGAAGACAAGACTTGGACACACAGTGAGTGTTGATATCAGACCATAGTACCAYGGAAAATGAGTTTCCTAGGAACATAAAACACTGCTCATTATTTACCTAGTCTCAGAGTTTAATATAGGGAAATGACATATATTACTGTATTAGATAATCTGTAACTGCTATAATAGACTATTCTTATGAGGGTTGCTTGGAGCAAAAGAATGGAGAAAATTATATTTTCTATCTGTGACATTATTTCACCCTAGTTAGAATTCAGCATATGCTTCTCTCCTGAACATACAATCTACAGACTTCAAACCTATAGAGTCACTGTTAAATTGAAGAAGCAATGCATTAGAACTGTAGAATTTACCTTAGCCATAGCAGGGTCAACCCCTCAATGTGCAATGCACAGAATAAAGTCATGCAACTAAAGGCCTCCTGCTGCTTCCCTTACCTGTCAGATGAATATCACTGTCAATGAACAAAGAACATCTGCTATTCTTGTAATTCTGCTTTGGAACCGTTGTAAATTTCTAAGCCAGTATATAAAGATAAACTGCAGTTGAAGGCAGACTGGGCTTGCAATTGCAGGGGTCCAAGAGCTGATTCACATTCTTGTCTCAAAAGCAGCAACATCTATCTAGATGGAGCATGACAGACAGCTGCAGGCAGCAAGTAATTCTAAATTTAATCTACTGCATCATGCTTGTTAGAGKTTTTTTTTAATTTATTTCATTTTATTTCAGGCAGAGTCTGTCTTTGGCTCTGCTTTTGATTCATCTTAATCAAAGACAACTCCAACAGTGCAAATTCCTCTTTATTATAGAGATGGTAACTGTGAAGCAGTGAAGAAATGCATAATGGCTTGTTATGAAAACTGCACCCTGGAAACCCTCAAGGTCWGATTGGATGGGGCTCTTAGAAATCCGATGTAGTTGAAGATGTCCCTGCTCTTTGCAGGGTATTTGGACTAGATGACCTTTAAAGGTTCCTTCCAACACAAACTATTCCATGATTCCATGAATATTGGAAGAGCTCTTTTCTATAAATATGTATTTCTGAGCCACAATTGTCAATGGGACCATGCTATTAGTCTTCTTTCTTTCATCCACTGTAAAAGATGGCACAGGACAGTGGCTTTATGTGAAAACAGACTGGATCTCAACTTTTCATTGACTGAAGGAATAGGAAGGACTTGCTCTAGCACAACAGCTTACTTCACATGTTGTACTTTTATTCAGTTGGCTGGGTCAGGTAGAAGAGGAAGGAAGAACCAAAGCAAATATATTTACAGTACCAAACCAGGATCTCTTACATAACATCAGTACAGCAACTTTAGGTTTGCAAAGCAAATCAGAATAATGTCAAGGAGAGATCATTTTAAGTTAATAATTTAATGCCTAACATTACTTAAAGATAATAGTAAAAATGTAGGATCAACAAAGTAGAAGAGAATTTTCTGTCCCTACTATTCAAAAAAAACTTTGAATGTCTACAAACACATGCCAACAAATAAAGAGATGAAGCAAGCACTTATATCAGCTTCTAATTCAGCTGGATCAGATCACTGTTTGTAGTCTGTAATAAACATCTCACACTGAGCGTTACTACCTCTGAAGCTGACAGTGCTGCCAGCTACTCCGTAACTCACATCGCTTGCCGTGGCTCACTTGCCAAAACTCTGTTGGAGCATTTTTTTTGTAATCTACCATATTTTAGCCTGGGGGAGGGCATAAAGAAATCACACCATATGAAATAATATACCTTCTTTTTACACAGTCCTGGACATTCTTATTTTGGACATAAAGCATATGATATTATTTCAACTGGAGCTGAAAGAAAAAAACCAAACCAAAACTAAACTAGATTATTCTGATTTCAATTCAAGCAGAACCTAATTTATACTTGATGCACATGTCTATAAATAGATATCTGCTGACTGAAGTTTTGTCTCATATTATTATTGACCAGCTCATTGTGATTTTCAAAGTTCATTGCAATCATTCATCCCCATCACACCTCTCTGTGGTGCTTTTGTCTATTTTAGGTATAACACATGTTAGATCTCAGAAAAAAATATCCAAATAATTCAGAGGAAATGGAAAAGCCAAATCCTGGAATAATATGGAGTTCAGTAAAGCTACCATATTGCTCAAGACTTGGACTGGATTGAATTCTTCTCATCACCAAACAGAAAATAAAATCATCCCCCACTTGCAAAGGCATGTCTTGCTGTTTGGAAAACTCAGCACTAACTACTCTTAGCCAAACTCACAGATTAGATCCTTAGTCCCAAAATGGGTTCTTACATACTTTTAGTTTCACTGATGGCTGTACAGCACCTTCCTCGTGCAAAAAATTTATTTTTTACTGACTTGTTTAGATCACAAAAAAGCGCTGCAAGAATAGGTGTGGGATGCAAAAAGACTATTTCTCTCTCTGATCTACATTACACTGCACCCTTATCTTTATCCCTTGTGTCTCAGAATTAYGATAGAGGCTTTGATTATGTGACCATTTAGCACTGAGCAATAGGTAATATTTATCTTACAGATATGAGTTAATTAGAGCAGGAGCACAGACACATTTCCTACACTGATTTTGGTAAGTTATCAGATTGTGCAGGTAAATTGACATCCAGGAATTTCCCTATCAGAAAGTCTTATCTTAATTCGTTTTCACAGGGGAGGCAAGATAAGGGTGATTTGGGAAGAAAGATGCAGGAATACTGTTGAGAAGAGATCAAGGAAGGGGACTAAGATTAAATAAATCATATCTCTGAATTTCTTGACCTCTTCTATCTTAGTCTCCCTTCTAAACATTTCGTATTTGTAGCATTTGGGGCTCAGCACCCTCCTTTATGCTTTCTCTTCAATAAAATAATATAAATAAAATAAATAGGTTAGAGAAAAAAAGAGAGAATATGTGCAAGGCAGAGAAAGACAATTTGGCTTAATGAAGTAACGAGGCCAGAAGAGATGGGACCCTAGCCATGGCAGGGGAGATGGAATAAGGTGATATGTAGGGTCCCTTGCTCACCCAAAGCATTCTAGGATTATATTCTATGAAGTAGAAAGGTGTAACTTTCTCCAGATCCATCTCTAATAGATTTATGAGTTTCCTAAATAACTTGCAGTCCTTTTTTCTTGTAATTTTCTCACTTTCCAGAATTATTTGCTACATACGTCAATAGATCTATAATAAGGATAAAGGAATGCATGCAAATCCCACTGGACCTGATGCCCAAGATGTAACTGATTTCAACRTGTACTGAATTTAATTAACATGACACTAGATGTGATATCTTTTAAATGGRCAAGTTTCATGCCTTTGTCCAGCTACCATTAGAAAATGGTTATCAAACACATCGCAATGTGGAAAATTACATTATTATTAGCCCCATAGGTCAAGTATAGTAGTCTGTAGAAAATAGAGGACCATGGTAGTTGGGCCTTTCCCTGGGAATGAATAACAGGTGTTCTGCAGGTGACACTTGCACCATGTAACTTCACCTCTGCCCATACTCTTCAGCACAATTTCAGGCAAGTTGCTTTAAAAAGATGACAAAGTAAGTGAACATCAAACCCAGGTTTATTCTTAACAGTCAGACCACTACTGTTATGCCTGCAACCACCAAACAGGAGATCTTCACTTCTTATGTGCTACCTGGTCACTTGAGAGAAGGGTCATCACAAAGTAACAGCCAGAAAACATGTTTGGGGCACCCCAAATTCAATTCCCCTCCTGAATTTTTTGATTAGAAGTTTTCTCAAATTTACCACATAGTAGTAATATACCCATAATTTAGTGTACTGACCATCTTGGGGAAGATGAGCATTACAATCTGAACAAGGAAACCTCCTTTAATGTGAGTGCAATCAACAACTGCCTGCCAAATTTCAAGCATTAGACTTTATAGTTTTGCATTTTRTAGGGAAGTAACAAGCACATAGTCCTTTTGGCCTTACTGAGCTTTGTAGGAGAATCTCAATACCATGATACAGCTGTGCCCTGGCAGCCAAAGGGACTAAATATTCCTTGTGGGTCCTTTCCAACTCAAAATATTCTATGATTCTATAAAGTGAATAAAAATTCATTTTCAAGTACCTAARTATTTTTGTTAGCTACCAAGTTACTTTGTTATATAGTGGCCAATTGATTATCTCAGTCTATTGAGTTAAAGGATGAGCTTGTAGTTCTTTAATAATCATGACCTACAGCCCAAAGGTTTTAGCCTCATGCCTCAAAAATAGAAGGCTGAAAAAGTTTTGAACACAGTTTAAAATAACAGAGAAAGCAGTAAGGTTTGTTTAACACAACAACACATCCTTCCTCAAGAGAAGTAGAAAAGGGTTAAAAGTTTTCTTGATACTAAGGAATTTGAGTGTAACAAATTATATCGGTGGAGAATACGGTTCTGTTAAACAGACAGAACCTGGTATGGAGAAAAACACTATACATATGTACAGCAGAATGTCCAAGAAAAAGCTTTTACAGAGAAGGCAGTAAAATTCCAGCTGATGCAATGAGCAGGAAGCACTGGGTAGCAGGAAGTTGATTAAGTACATGTAAATTGGGAGACCTTTCCTTGGGCATTCAATCACACACAGAGTCCTGGGGAAAATCCAGAACAAGAAATCTTCATGTGAATTGCCAGGAAGGGGGAAAATGTGCCCCTTCCTGAAAGGCGTGTTGTCAAAGAATGCCAGAACTACTAGAAAAAGTAATAAAAGAGAGAAATATAAAGAAGGATGGGAAAGAAAATTGCAAAAAATGCATTGTAGAGCATTTTTCAGTATAGGGATAAGGACTGAAGAATGATACAGGTGTGACAGGCCTTAAAAAACCATTTATAAAGAGAGAACAAATAGGGCCACTCAGGAAAGATCATGTGGATGAGAAATGACATAAGCTACACTATATCTACAGTGGTATTTAATTCAAATTAAACAATCTACTTGAATGAAATATGAACTTAAGCTAGCTTTCCTGAAAGATGTTATGTAGGCAAGACCTAACCTAAGGACACCAGAGAACAGCACTAGTGTAGCAAAAGACACTACTGAGTCAGTTGGGTTTTGGGCCAAAACTTCATGTTAAAAAAGGCTAGTGTTGAAATACTAGAAAACAGGTAGTTTGTAGATGTCAMTTTTGGAAATGTCATGCTTAATGGGAGATACATGTTTTTATTTTTCCCCTCACAGAGCAAGTGGGATCTCCCAGTGTAGCTTTTGCTGTCTGTGAAGTGCAGGTGCACAGCATCTTATAGACAGAGAGAGCCATCAGACAGCACACCGCTGTCACAGAGGTGCTGAGAGAAGAGCTCCTGTMCACAGAGCAGAGAGTGTCTGATTTCCATGCTGTGCACTCCAGCTCTGTGCATTGCAGTCAAAAGGAGATGATCTAGTGATATGTCAGTGCACATCTATTTATTTTGTGTCCTCTGCAGTGCTAAGCACCATGGGGCACATTCACTACTCAGACTTTCTGCCAATGTMTCCAGCATACAAATTCTTTACTACTGTCTTCACTAAGAATGCACAACCTGGATTTCCTGGTAAAATCAGCTAAACATTGAGATTATCTCTGGGGTCCCAAAATGTGTACTAGGTTTCTTAAAGGCCCTATAGTTGACAATACATGAAAAAGTGAGAATTTCATTCTGGCCATTTGTTTTAGAATGGTTTTAGAAAAAAATCTTGAATGGTATACACCAAGTATTGGGAAGGGTCCAGTCTACAGAGGCAAATGAAAAAAAAAAAAAACAACAAAATACATTATGATGTTATCAAATTTTTGAGAGGCTGATATGGAAAACAAATAACAAGCTTGTCATCTTCAGAAAAGAAAAAAAATCCATACTGAGGCAAAACAGAATTMAAAATCTGTGAATTTTACTAACAATCTATAATTTAACCTGCAAAAAAAAATCTTTAAACTATTTCTGCTCTTTCTTTAGAGAAAATATTTTGTAAATTTGTTATCATGAAGATGTACTTACTCAGAAAAATATTTGGTGGATCTAGGTGCCCATTTCCATTTAGGCAACTGACATTTTTATCTATCCTTTAGAATAGCCCAGCTTTGCAGATTTAACCTCTCAATTATATCAGGAAGAAGAAAAGAGTTGTAAGCTGTGAAACAGGCAAAGGTGAAACTTCATCCTTAACACTTTCCTTTTCCTCAGACTTCTAACCAGTAAGTCCACATGTAGAATCTTCTACAGAATAATAATGATTATATATGAATGGACTTAAATTTTTGCATTATGTGTTATAGTGAAGCAATGGTTGAATATCTGGGAGATTGTTACTATGAGTTTTACAAAATGTTTGTACATGGAAAAATATGCCTGCATAGTTTATTCTTTTCTTTTTGAAAGTGTACTACACAAACTATTTCAGTTGTGTATTTCAGAGAGTTGCAACTGCTGTTAATCCATTCAGTTTTTCAAAAATGTAGTGTATTCTATATAAAGATGTAACATTATCAACCAATACATTATTACCCCAAATATCTGCTCTAATATGTAGCCTACCTGAAATTATATTCATAATTGATACTTTTTTTTTCCTTCTGGTAAAGAAGGGAGTAAAAAATAAAAAGAAGTGTCTGTCCTTCAGTGTTGTAAAAAAAAGCTTCCATGTAAGAACTGATAAATGGTGAATTATCATCTTGGCCTGGAGGCAGATCTAACARAAATGGCAAAATCAAAAGCTGGATCATCAGTTCTTGGGTTGTTCTTCCAACGTGGTAATGTTTTTGTGAATTAATTTAGTGGTTTCATTCCAGTAAAAATAACTAAACGTGGAGTAAATGCTAAGAAAGAAAGAGAGAGCGAGAAAGAGAGAGAGAGAGAGA
>JACDOX010000005.1:14087073-14124591 GCA_014549065.1 Cardinalis cardinalis
GAAAGAAAGAAAGAAAGAAAGAAAGAAAGAAAGAAAGAAAGAAAGAAAGAAAGAAAGAAAGAAAGAAAGAAAGAAAGAAAGAAAGAAAGAAAAGAGTTTGTGAGGCAGAATAATAAAGGACAGATAATAAAACAGAGGTGTTCATTTTCAAAGTAAAGCAAAATTTAAGGTGCCAGAAATTTGTATGGGATGACAGAATTTCTGTCTTCAGTTAATCTGCTGTCTAGAAGAACTTCACACCTCCAACATTCCCATGGGTTTCTTACTATTCATAAATGAAAGTTCCATGCTAATTTTTAATCAAATATAATTAGAATAGTTTTAATTTACAATGGCACTTTAAAGATTCAGGATCAAATTAACTTGAGCTAAAGTGCATGCCATTTCCTGATGACACTGGAAGTGTGCCTGGTCCTCATAATGGTGAATATTATTCACCATCTTCAAAGCTTTATAAATGTCTGGTAAATCTGTTGTTTAGCCATCACTCAGCAGGCACTGGCAGTGGCCTTTGAATGTGCTAAGAGGCAAGCACTACTTCATCAATAATGCCAATGAATGAGTTAAAAGTTCCACTCTTTGTTTTTGCTAAGGGAAAGCCTCAAAGAATTCAGTACGAATTATAGCTAAAGATTCCCATGGCTCACTCTCTCCTAGTGCTCAGCAACAAAAACATGGTGCCCCACATAGTTGCAGGGCCATCATGCCAATATACATAAAGAGTGAGGAGTGGGAGGGTTAAAGGAAAGATGTCAGTCATATTTTAGAGAAAAAATGATAGTAGTGGTTCACCAGAAAGTGTTATGGCTGACAGTCTCCATCATTATCTTATTTCTTTCTATCATAGTCTGTAATTAGAGGCAGCTGATGTGCTGAGAAATATCTTTTCCACTAGTTAGAGAAAATAGGGAAAAACTTATTCAAAGCCTAGTCAGGTTTCCAAATCTTTTAAATCCCATGCAAATTTTCCCAAATATTTTCTATTAAGAAATAAAGRTAAGATTCTAACTGAATCCTACTTCTATGTTAAAAATGCATTTCTGTTTCCTTATTATTTATCAGTCTATTTGCTTTTTATTTTTTGCATTCCATAGGTTTTATGCCTTGCATTTCTACTTGCTTATTATTATTTACCAGTCTCAAAAAAGCATATAGATGCTACTTGACAAGAAACATTGTGCTCATTTTGTGAAATCCTGAAACAGCTGAGGTACAATAATAAATTTATTTTATGTAGTACCTCATTGAAAATTATGAACTTGACTTAGAATTATAGACATCTATTTTATGCTCCAGCTCACTACAAGGTTACATCTTAGTTGTGGTTTTTCTTCATCCATTTTTAGGCATCACTTTTGCTAGCACACCATTCTTATTTATATGGGTATAATGTCATAACTGAAGCAACAGAAAAAGCTAGCCCAAGACACCTCAAAATCCCCTCTATTATAAGAGATGAGATTTATAGCTCCAGGGTGAGCCCACATAAACACAATTACCATATGAACTGTCTGAGATGTAGATAGTATTGCCTAGGGCAATTATCAAGGGCCTCCTTACCTTTTCTTTATCATGTCCCCTACTGTATCATGTCTCACGAATAATGAGACCACAGCAATCCCTGCAGAGCCATTGAGACAAGAAAATAATAGAAGCAGAAAAGATTGGTTAATCCTTTCTGTAAGTTAAAAGTTTTGCAATTTGGCACAGACTTTACAGGCAATGATATAATGAATTTTGTACTTACATGATACATGATCTAAAAGGAAGTCCAAAAGTTAAGAGTATACATCTTTTGTGGGTCAGGTTTAAATTCCCAGGACTTCCAAGGAATGAAGAGTGAACAGCCTGACTACTGAAATATGAAACTTAGCATTATTATCATGCATATCCATCACTTTTGTTTGTTAACCTATCTGGAATGAGAGCATTTGGAGGGAGAGCCGTGGTGAGCATCTGGCATGTACTAGAGTGGCTGAGACATCTTCAAAAGGACCATATTTTAAGGAGTTCATTCCAACAAGGATGAACTAAGTTGGACTTCCTTGAAATATAATTCAAATATTAAGTGACTAATTTAAAAAAACATGTGGAATCTGTTTATGTCCTTAAGAAGTGCTGATTTTATTATACCAAGGTTTAAACATCGTTCTGAGCCATGAGGACTCAATACATCAGATCAGCCATTAAACAGCTGGAAATTGACACATGACACATGCAAATTTTTTTTCAGCTGAAGAGCTTTTCCAGTACATTTAAGTTTGAGCCCACGAGTTGCTCTTTGTCTTTCAAGCGTCAGTTAATGCTCGCAGAAGTCACTAGGAACAGAGAGCACACATGACATGCAGGACYTCACTGCCTCTCAGTGACTCACCAGCACATTGATGCTCTTCATTTACACAACAATGCCCTTTAAACATCTGCATAGGTCATTTATTTAATGGGGTCAGTTGATCAACAGGGTAGAAATCACTTCATATTGTAAAGGATTATCTTACAGATGAGTTAAACCCCAAATAAATAAATTGCTACCATTTCATATATACCAGWTCTTCACAACAAGCCACCATAGCCTTCATTTTCTAACAGAACMACTGCATAGGAAAAGGAACATGTGTGGGGAAACTCTAACATAGAATGAACAGCCTTAGCCYTTCAGCCCTCAGGGTTTCAGTCCTGCCATTCTATTAGACAGAYGTCATGTTGCAAATCTCCATTCACCCTATGACTCTCCTCTTGGGGTCAGCTCATTTGTAGCAACATAAGAGCATGATTTGCCACAGGACTTATTCCTAGAAATTTTTCACTCTCATCCTCCACAAAGATATCATGAAAGGTCAAAAAAACCACACCAGCAATTCATATGTCAAATCTCTTCTCATAGACCTTTGAAATAAWTCTCCTGAGACAAACATTCAGGGCCTACATAACTAATGTTATTAGCGGAGTATTGTACATTGCTTATTTGAGATGACACAGTGTGTTGTCTCTCATGAATAACAGGTATTTCTCTTTAGCTTGCTGACTGGTAACCCACAAKAAATCCACWTKGGGAGTTTAAGTTAAAACCAAAATTTTGTAACATTTTCTGACTGATCAGAAAAATTAAAATATTTCATTTAGCATCGTAAAAGAGAAGCCAGGACAAAATCATATGGCTAAGTTMTGCCAAAGTCCAAATTCTCTTTGCACCCAAGCCGCTTTATAGAAAAATGAGGGATTGGATTCATTTTTAGCACTAAGGAAGTCCTTGCTGCTCTGCTTACTCAGTGAAACAGCAACACTATGATACCAGAAGRCTCACTACCTGTGCATTTCATAAGAAAGGATACAGTAGATGAAAATAGCTGCTGTTTCTGAATTCTTCAAGTTGTTTTAAAAGAACTGGAACTGCTAATATTTAAAATTATAAACATATGAACATAAAAATTAAACATTAAAATTATAAACATATGAACCCATTTTTAAGGCAAGAAATGTCAAACTGAAATTTTTAAATCTACATTCTCCAAATACAACATTTTTATTAATTACATCAGTATTATTAGGCAAAGCCAGCTGCTTGTCAATGACTGCTGATCTGACTGAGAAGGAATGCCACAGCATCTGTTTAGGRCAATAAATTAGAATCTGAAATAAAAAGAAATCTTACAGAATACAACAGCAAGTGTTCATAAATGGTCAGTTGGACAAGAGCACACAGAAATCAGTGTCTAGTTGACTATGAGGAGGAAGGAAGGAAATAACTTATATTGTAAGGAAAAGCACCAACAGGGCAAGGACAAGGGTGGTATTAACCCAGGGCTAAGGGAAAGGACAGAGATGTCAAGCATGTCTGAGAGAGGTAGACTGCTGCTACTTAGGGCAAGCTGGTAGTGTAGGGGAGCAGGTGTCACTTGTAGGGGACCTGAAGAAAGAAGGGATACCTGGAGGAAAGAGTAGAATGTGTGTATGTGTGGAGAGAGAGAGAGAGAACTATGGGTGCTACGCCTCTTGTGGGAATGCTACTGGGTGGTGGAAAGTGTTGACTGYTAATCCCAAAATCGTACTTCTCCTATTCATTGGAGTGGGGCAAATATGACATGGGTTTTAATGYAGCATTTTTATTTTATCCGTGCCTGAAGGCAGAATGGGAGCGTAACTTCACGGAGGCACTGAACAAAACACTTAAAAAATGGCCTTTGTCTCAGGAAATGTAARGCCTGTTAAAGCTTGCTGTTCTCGGATAATATTCTGAGGAATGACAAACAGCACTGTGATCAAAATGTTGGTTTTTAAAAAATCTGTATGTCCTTTCTGAATACAACCAAACCTTTTACAAAATTTCAGTCCACCACAATTATAACCCCTTTTTCAAGGAATCCTCACAGAACCACAACTCTCAGCAAATATCCAAGTACATGCAAACCGAGAAACATAGTCAAACAGAAGAAATCACTCAGTAAAACTCCATGCATTAATACTGGGACAAGAATTTATTAAAATCCTAGGAAATTGTAACCCTATTTCCAAAGTTTTCTTAGCTAAATTAGGTATCAAAGTCTCCAGCTTCTTTGTAAGTTATGTGGTAGCAATGAAAGGAAAATCCCAGCCCCTACCTAAGTTAGAATTCATCTTCAAAATCCTGGTGAAATCAAGCGTTTGTTCCTAGGCTTCCTCCTTGGCTGCTTCTTGTGATCAGCCCTGAAAGTTTCTAGAGCTCTGGTTATCTTTCCTGGGTTTAATCCAGTCCTGATGGAGGCTGAGAGGAGTCTTTGTCCCATTCCTCTCTCACATCCTATCCCAAGGGACTCTTCTAACCCAGACTCAAGCTAAGCTACACCAATGCTAGCCATTGACAGAAGTTCTTTTACACTTGAATTTAAATTACCTACTCTGTGCAGTGCATCATGATGAGCACCTCACAAATCTGCTAAGTAACGAGGGCCAGAGAAACTCTCAACCTAAATATGTTAACTATATTTGGATTTTAACTATATATGGGTTTTAACTGTACAGAAGAGGAGGCAGTTGTCGCTCTCTCACACAAACCAGTTTGCTTTCTCTCTGCTTTGAGTGGTTAGGCATCAGCCTTCATCAGCAGTCTATGTGACCATAAATATTGACTAGAAATAAGAACAGATGTGCAGAATCTCTTTCATTCTGGCAGAGGAGTTGTATCAGCACGGTACATGTTCCCCCTTGTCTTCTTCTCACATTCTCACATGAAACCAGAAGAAGTTTCTTACAAAGGACTTGGCTAAAAAAATTTCCACAGATATCAGCAAAGGGAATATAATTAAGCTTCACTGGTTATACCCAGCAATGCCTTTTAGAATTTAACACTGAAATATTTGAAAGATGAAATCTTGGTAAAAAGACAAGTGTTTCTTTGTGTTTATAGAACTTTTTTTTTTTTGCCTGGAGTTTTATCTTGGACAATAATTCTGCATTAAAGGTCTAATGTGATTGTTCTACATGTAATCTTATTATCTTCCCATCACAGAAAGTAAATATGAAAGATCTATGGGGCTTTTCTTTAGAAACCATGCATTTTTTTGCTTGAGTTCCTGAATTGTCTTGAACTTAACCCAGCTTGTTATAAGCATTAGGATAGAAATCCAGCTAGGCAAAACCTTGTTTTACAGTAATATGAGGTTGCAGTCCCAGAAACTCAGTACATCTAGTTAGTAGTTTACTTTTGAAAGAGCAGTTGCATGCCTTTCAAGGACAAGCATTTAGAAGTTTAATTATTCAGTCTATAGCAAGAGATTCTATAGAGAGTTTGTACTTCATGTAGCTGTTCCTTCTGGYCAGATCCTCCATGATATTGGTAAACCAGGCACACATTTCAATCTACCTTCCTTACTTTAAGGCAACTGATAACATCCTGTCTTTCTTAGGTGGATAATGAATGTGACTGCACATGCTTCTATTCTTGRTTGTGCACGATAAAAACTTTCATGTGTCCCTAATGATTGATCTTGACTAGATGAATTTACAGTGCTGAGCTTTCTAAATTCTCTGGCCAGGACTTGCATCTGCGCCAGTCACCTGCAATGCCTGGTATCCATATGACTGGCTTCTGTAGTGTCTCCCTGTCGTAAATTTTGGAAGTAATGGAAATCATTTCAAATTACTTCCTTAGCCAATACTACAAACCTGGCCTACTGTTTTCAATAGCTCTAGCAAGTGATATTGTTCCTCCTATAAAGAAGTAATTTAATTCTTGTTTTGTCTTACCTTTTCCCAGAACATTCTTATTAAATTCATATAAGCATCCCTCTATAACAAGCTGATTAAAAGAGAGCTGCATTTCATCCTGAGCTCATGTGCAAATATTTCCTCAGTTAACACATCTCTCCATTCCCAGTAGGATTAGATCATTGTACGTCTAATATTTCATAAGAATTTGCTGCTGCTTTGATAAATTGAAAAGATGGCATCCTCTTTACCACAAAGTCCTTTGCCCCATCAAAAAAAAAGTTATACTGTAATAAATAATAAATATACAGTACAGCTTCCTAAGACAGATTCCAAGAATTTTATGTACTGTAATTTAATCCTTAGAAAACCAGAGGATATTAAATGAACTAAACTGTCTTAGCCAGAAATCTCTGATTTGGGCTGCTCTTTGATGTTTATATCTGAAAGTCTTTGATGTCTTAAAATTGTTTCAGAAATTAGAAAAAAATCTTGACTTTGTAAATCATGTTGTGATTACATAAATGACAATATGATGATGAATGGCACAGAATTTACAAAAAATGAATCATTTCTCTGAATATTAAGTTAATCAAAAGCCAAGACTGTCTAGTATGAGCTCCTAGTGCTTTAAAGATCCTTTGRCATTCCAGATGCACAATGAAACAAAAATAGTGTAGCCTTATTATGAGCACCTTTCCACATCTGCAATCCTGTTATACAATAAACTCTTGTTCTTTTGTAGCAAGATTGCACTGGTTCTTTTTTTCTTCCTTTTTTATTATTAATTTGAAACATGTGGAGAGAGGGTAATCCAGTAAGCCATAGGCATTTCATATCAGGGCTTTCATGCAATCACATGTAACGTCAACCATCTGGGTGGAAGGATAGATAGAACTTGCTTTATATCGATAGACTGCGAATGATAGCAGGGAGCAGAAAGAGTAGAGCTCTAATGAATGTTATATATTTACTTCTACAAACACAGGCTCATTGGTGGGATAAACTGGTTTTGCTATTAAATAAAACAGCAAGCACCAGGCAATGTTTGTTGCATTTGCAGCATTTTAAATGTATAACTTGGTAAGTGTATGCAAATGGGTACATATGAAAAATAAAAGAGAACAAGTTGCACACATATACATGCATAAAAAGAGAGGTTTCTGCCAGCAATGTGATTTTCTGATTGGCAAATAAATGCCATTTCTAAATTCACCAAACCTAGTGATTAGGTAGACAATTAAAAGATAATAATTTAGAAACCAGACGTCTGCTTTCATTTTAAGCAGAGAGAAAGCATTTTCTCTGAAAACATATTCATTTATTGTTTATTTTCAAACTGAACTTTAAAATTAAATTACAGTGTTTGGAAGTAAAAAAAATTAAATAGACATCTGAAAGAAATAGAATCTATTTCTAATTTTACCTTTTTGATGTCAGAAGATATCCTAGAGGAAAGCCTTAGGGATATAAATTCTTCTCAGACTTACAGTAAAGGCATGCAATTTTTTAAGATGCATTATCCTGTATCAAAGTATTTTGAAAATCTGATAAAAATTTAAGCGCTCGTGCATCTAAAAGATTAAAACTAACAACAAATGCAAACAGTTAAAATTATTTACAGTCCTGTGAAATCTAAACTGCACACATTTGCAGTACTCTGTATGCTGTAAAAACTGCAGTTCAGTCTGGAATTCCATACCGTAGAAGTTGAGAGAAAAATATATGACATGCAATATCTCTGCCTGTACAGTACAAATTAGTGAGTTTCTACTCTGTGTTTTGGTTACATCTTTTCTAATCATTAAGACTATTGTTTGCTGATGTTTTCTTTTAATGTAGTGTTCTCAGGTGTTTATTCTCTGCTCTCTACAAATGACGGAATAGAAACAAATTCCAAGGTAAGAAACTGAACACTGAAATTATACTCTGTTTGCATGAATAGTTTTGTAAATGAGATATTAAAAGACTAATCTTCCAGATTAGTTGATTAGATAGTAATAGTTTGACTGACTGCTGTTGCTGCTGCATGAGTGTGTATGTGCTGGGTATTCTACACAGCCTCCAGGCATTCAATACTTCATTTCAAAGAAGAACCAAAGCCATAAACCAGCAAATCACTCTATGACTTAAGTTCTCATCATACTTGAAGTGAGTGGTACTGTATCAGTATGGATATCTATGAACACAAATAAGTGGTTGCTTTTTTGGTACTAAAAAGTTCAGACCGATTGTATCAAAATATTCTGCTATATTTCATGTATATTTCCTGAGATGCCATGAACACAAATAAATTCAAGAGTTTTTATTTTAACCTAAATAAACTCTTCTGTGGAAACTTTTTCAGAATCTGAGGATGAGAAGACATGCCTTATMCTACTGTGAGGAAGAAGTGTTCCTTTTCAAAGGAAGAAGACAGTGGGATTCAGAACTCCAGATTCCTAGGACCATAGGAATCATAGAAATGCTGTTTACAGGGGATATTTGGAAGTCTCTCCTGCAAAAAGTTGACTTTTGCTAGCTAGCACTAGTTCAGGTAAGAGATATCTTAGTGCTACCCTGCCTAGGAAGCTCAAAACTGAAGATCCCCCATCCTCTGAGCAGTCTGCTTCAGTGTAGGACTACCTATCTGCCAAAATTAGGATGCTTTTGTTATCTTTGTATCTCCCCTCCTAGTAGTTTCAGGTTCCCATGCACTGCCTAACATAGTCTAATATATGGTCTACCTTCTTTGCTGTTTGCAGTACTGGTTTACATTCCACCTGTAGTCCATCACAACCTTATTATTTCCCAAGCTGCTCATAAAAACATGAAGTTGTTCTGACCCAGAYTCAGGATCCTTATGATGTTTATGTTGGTCCAGTTCTCAAGAATCCTTTGAATTAAGGTTTTCCAACTCCTCATGTCAACCATTCTTCCATGTTAGTAGTATCTGCAGATTTACCTGAGGACATATTCTGTGTCACCCTCTAAGCTGTTGATAGAAATGCTGGGCAATATGAGTCCCAGTACCAAGCCATAGGRCACTTTGCTAATTACCAGCTGGAACCCAGAGCATTGATTCTACTACACTTTTACTGTGGTGGTGGAACCAATATGCAATGCATTTAACAAACTGTTCCTTCAGTTCTCTCAGATGAAGAGAGAATCCTTTTGGGGACAGTGCCAAAAGCCATCCTGATCACCAGGTATCCATTGTCTTCCTCCTGCCTGCTCAACATACTGTCTCATAAGAGCAGGCAATCAAGCTGCTCAAGTCTGAACTAGTTATTCCTGATTGCTTTCATGTGTTTGAAGATGGATTCCAAAGGGGCATGCTTCTCAGTCTTTACAGGCATGGATAGGCCCAAAAATTCCCCAAGTCCTCCTTTCATTTTTTCCTAAAGATAGATGTAGTGATGGCCATTTTTGGTTGTAAGGGATTTCCCTGATGACCACAGTGGTTTCTTCAGAGACTGTAGCATTGCAATCTGCAGCCAGCTCTTCCAGTGGCCTTGGATGAATGCCATCCATATCCACTATCTTTCAATTTCTGCTAGKAATCACTACCCTGCATTATTTGGTTTCCATTTCTTCACCAAATTACATTAGTCAATGCAGAGGTGTGAGATCAGGCAATACATGTGAAAACCAGGACAAAACCCACAAAGTCTACTTCAGCTTCTTCTGTATCATTTCTCAGTAGCTCTTCTACCTCAGAAAACTCACATTTTTCCTAAACTTTACTTTGCAATTAACTTCAGAGTCTTGTTCCATCACCTTTTATGCCCTTGCTTACTTTTAGCTCAGACTAGATATTGCTGTCCACATTGTCTCTAAATACCCAAGAAAATAATTTCTATAAATGTGCTTTTTCATTTTCTTTCCACTTCTTGCATGGTGTCATTACATTTCAATTAATCATAAAGATTAATTGAGGATTTAGCCAAAAGCCAAAAGAAAAACAAGTAAGAGGCCTTAGACCAGTCAAGTGGCTGCATTAGAATGCACTAGTTCCTGATGTTCCAATCATCACTTTCTGACTTGTGAAGCTGAAATGAGGAAGGGTAGGCTGATGGACAAAATTGGCTTCTATGTCTTTTTCCTGATTTTCTGTAAGCAGTCTGATCAGGAAACATGAAAAATAAAATGGGAAACAGTGGCAGATGAAATCTGAAAAGTCCAAGGTCCAGAAGGGACCCACTCAATAGTCTTGTTTTCTCAGTCAGTGTTTCTCTCAACTGGGAAATAAAAAAGGAAAAAAAATAAGGAAAAAAGGGGAAAAAAAGAAAAAAAAGAAGTTTATTTTTAAATAAAAAATTGACTTTGACTTCTTGCCCCTTTTAAGCTCTTATTTTTCCTAAAGTTTTCTGTCAACCTCAAGACCAGCTACATAGCAAGAAGTTCTATTATTGACCGAAAATGGCACCTGTGATTGTAGCTGTATAATGGTATTGCAAATTTCTTATTTTTCCCCTCTCTGAGAATTATTTTGTAAGATTTCTAACAAGCATACATATGCCCAGTGGGAAGTTTTGCTAAATCCATTTTCACTATAAAGAGCACCCCRCTAAGTATGTCTCCAAGTGATTTTATGCTTCTACCTAGGTCTGCAGTTGGTTTAATCCAATTATTACTTTTAGTTTAATTTTTTGTAAGATAATGATTTTGAATATTAAAAGGCTATCATCTAGAATGCCCTACTCTCCCAACTTCTTTAAATCATTGTTTCTGTTTGTCTTTGAATCATAAATCTAATAATATTAGCTCTTTCAAAAATACACAGTGCAGTTAAACGTGTGGTTTAAAATATTCTGAAGAAATTAGCTGTATTACTAAATAGCAAATGAAAAAAAAAAGAAAAAATGAAAAGAACAAATTATGTGATTGCTTCAGAATGCATTAAGAAACTCCCTTTCAACACAGTCTTAGTGGAATGAGTCAAGAAATCCTGGAAAAAAAATCTCTAATAGCAATAAAGACTAAACCAAAACCACCATGGCTAATCTTCAACATCTTAGGACACTCCTGACTGACTACTGTGTACTAAGGTATAACAAGTTTTTAATTCACAACTCTGACTTTCTACCTGAGCTAAATTAAATGTGATTATATGACCTTTTTTACTTCTGAAAAATAGGAAAGAAAATAGATTTCCTCAATTATTCAATCTTTCTGGAACTAAAGATAAAATGGATTGTTCATTCCTAACTTATTTTCTCTGGATCTGGTCTCACAAATGAGATAATCCCTGAGAGAGTTGGCTTTGAAAGCAAAAGCGAATGATTTGATTTTCCCTGACTTTGTGAGCCAGGATTACCTACCAATTAAAGAATTAAGCTAGTAGACCAGAGAGAGTGGGTTTGTTCTTAGCTGTGCAACTAATGTATTTTGGTAACCCAATGCAAATAATCAACCCTGCTTCTCTTCAGTTTATCCTTTCACAAGGTGATATATTTACATATTTTGCTGGTGTGGTATTTACATGCCTATATTTGCAATTTAGACCCTTTCTACCAATGTTTAAATAGAAGCAAAGATGAAAAGACAGAATAATAGAATAATTTTACTTTCTACAACTTAGCAAAACATGCCATAGCCAGGACCCTATATTTATGTGGGTAGCAGTAAATATCTGTAGGTCCTTCTTTATGTGTTTACATAATTGCCTTTGTGGTCTGGGGATGTTTTAAATGCAAGGATGGAGTTGTCCATGACTCACAATGTCCTTTGTGCAAATGAATTGATGCTGTTTTTCCCCACTGTTAGCCTGGGGGAAAATCCCTAATGCGGAGTGAGATTTCATTATTCAGTAATTCTCTCAAATTGGGCAAATCTGGGGCAAAGATGACCTCGTACAGGATATGAAGAAACTGCTTTTTATCAGTGATTTTTTAGAATAGCTGGACTATGAATTCTCATTCCTTACTCTCTATATTTTAACATACACTTGGGCACATATTTATTTGCTATTTGCTTTCAAAATTTCCTACCTATACATAGTTTTATTTGCTATTGTGCCCTCAGATCGTGGTGTCCATGATTAGTGCTACAATAGCTGCTATAGCTCTTAGGTTCAGCCTTCCTGTGTTATTTTTTCCCTTCACTGGACAGAATTCAGAATTTGAAAATTAAAAAATATTTTCAATTACAAGGTCTTTGGGCTTCAGCTGTGTCTGGTAGCCAGTTCTGGAATTAGCTCTACCCTCCTACTGAATCTCCAACTTACTGGTGCAGTAGGAAAGGGTCCACCTTTCCTCCACACCATTGCCATCAAGGTATTGTAGACTCACAACTCCTCCTTCCCCTTCTCCAGCTAGGCTATGACTCTGTTTAGCTCTTCCTCCTTTCAAAATACCCTTTTTCTTGGTCATGAACTGTATGAAAATTAATCTTTGTCTCATCTTCTGGTAATGTTAAAGTGTCCAGCAATGTCTGAGCTTTCCCTCTTACTGGTCACAGAGGAAATATGAATATTCAGTCCTTGCCTGAAGGATCTTCAAATTTAATATGTGATGAAAAGCAACATGTTTGTCATAAATCAGAAGGCATTGCAAAGTCTCCCCTTCTTCTTCATGTTGGGAAGGGAATGGCAGAAACACTTCACCTCCACAAAAGTCATGTCTGGTCTTCCTTGATCCTCAGGGCCAGGGTAGCAGTTTCCCAGGTACTAACAAACTCAACTGCTCCTTATTTAGTCCCAAAAACCTTTTACTCATTCATGATGGTCATTGCTTTWTAACTACTGATAAGAACCAACCTCTTTACTATACCAATATTTCACTTTTGTCAGAACCTAAAATAGAAAATAGAAGGATAAAAAGAGATGCAATGACCCACACATAGGGAGGAAGATAGCTCTAATATAAGTGTTCAAAAAAAGAAAAGCCGGTAGTTTAACTCATTTACTATTTCTAATAACCTCAAAAGATTATTATGTTATTTTACTTTTACCCAAAACAAATAAAATTTCACTGTAGACATTAGCATCTATATGTCAATGTGTCTATGGCACAAGTCCATGCAAATTTCTTTTTTCCATGAATAGCGTGACCAGTTTCCTGAAAATGAGATATTATTTTTGTTCTGATGAGAATAAACAAAGGCAGCTCAAATAATATTTTAAAACCTACATGTGAATTCTTTACAATGTAGTCATGTAATTGGAAGAGACAACCTTACACAAGATTTTGAAGTAGTCAAATGCTTACCTTGCCCAAGGTTTTTCTATCAAAATGGTAGATTCTCTCATCTCAGTTGGTAGTGAGCAACATCTTTCACCACCTTTGAATCATTTTCTAAAGAAAATGCAGCTTCTTGAATATTCAAAACATTTCCTCTCATACCTAAAAAAATATTAGAAGGAAAAGTTAGACAAATTAATGTTTTCTTTTTCTATGGCACAGATTATTAAAGATGTGGTAGACTGGCAAAGTTTTTACTGTGAGTTGAGCATGAAAAGTATTATAAAAACATTTAGGCTAGTTTCCCTCCCTACACGCATACACATGAATCAAACAAATGGGTTGAAAAACATATGATTTATGAAAATGGCTGTGGGCTTCTTTAACTTCTAATGTTAAACCTATAAAAAGAATATATATAACTAATGACCATTTAATTAACTTTGATATTGCTATTAATATTTTTATTACTAATAACAACATTAATTTTACAGCTCAATTACACTGACATGGATGATCCCTTTTATTCTGTAATCCAGTCARAATTATCATGTGTAAATAAAGCAATTGGTAAATAAACTGATTTCCTCATCCTTCAAAATACTGAAAATTGCATCTTTTTCATAGGAGCATGCTTTCAAATACCTCATTTAAGACCTACCCTGCTAGAGCAGACTCGAAGTTACATGGCTTCAAATACTCTAGATTGCTTATAGCTTTCTATTAATGTTGCCAAATTTCTTAATGCTCATGCTTGAGAGTGGTAAATTAGTGCAGCTCTGAGTGCTGTCCCAGACCAAGGCTTGGGGTTGGACAGCCCCAACAGCAAGTGAAAATGAACTCTATGATTAGATAGAGAGACAAAAAGGGTMAATAGAGCAGTGAGAAGGGGGAGCTCAGGGAAAAGACTCATGGATCTCAAGAGGTGAGAAGACTGAAGCCCAAGGTAAGACTAAATCACATTCCACACGGAAAGTAAGGCAACCAGCTTCTTTTTCTCAGTTAAAAAAACAGCCTCTTTTTCTCCTTTCTTCAATAGTAAGACCAGTTGTTCCCCAAGTACCCCCAACTGGGGCACAGGGATAGGGAGCAGAATGAAGACCCCATAATCCAAGGGGAATGGTCGGCAACCTGCTACATCTCTTAGACACACGCAGGTCTGCGGGCCTGGCTGGGATCCACCCAAAGGTACCAAGAGAGCTGGCAGAAGTGCTCACTGGGCCACTTTTTATCATCCACCAGCAGCCCTRGCTAACCAGGGAGGTCCAGGTGAGTGGAGGTCATGAAATGTGAGAACTGTCTACAAGAAGGGTCATAAGGAGGATATAGGGAAATACACCTGACCTTGTTCTGGGAAAGGCCATGGAGYAGATCATCCTGAGTGCCATCACATGACATGGGACAACAAGGGGGATCAGACCCATCCAGCAGGAGTTTATGAATGATCCTGAAAGCAAATATCTGTGAAGTCTTCTGGCAAAGTGTGTTACCATCCCCCAGATCCTGATGGCAGAGGGAGAAGAAGATTTGGCTGCATAGTTTTGAAGAGAGTAAGCATCACAATGGATCTAAAGATTTCAGCCCTGCCACTGACACACATGGGAATAATATGATGGAATGTAAGATGGAAATTTTCATTTTGCAGTTCACTTTTAAAAAAATCTGACAAATAGCACTAACACTGGTATGTATTTTTAAAACTACATTTGCAGAATCATTTTAGGTTAGCAAGCAATCAAAGCTTGTTAAAAAGCTTTGATGTTGTTAACAAAAACACGTTCCACAGATATATTAATAAATCAATTGATGAACATATATTACATATAATTAATATAAAAATCATATACCATCCACAGAGGGACCAAGTGCTTACAGATAAATAYTTTAATGGGATCTTCCTAAGGTTAAAAGTCTCCATAACACAAAAGGTCCCAGAAGTTAAATTTTAGATAAATCAAACTCTCAATTCCAATTTACTTTGTTGTTCTTTTTGCCACAATGCTTCTATTTCTCTTTGCTACTTGTTCTGTTCCTGCTTTCCGTTTGTAAATAAAAACAATACTTACTCAATGCAAATCTACCAAGCATATTGATATGGCAGCAAAAGCATGAGAAATGTTTTTAGAAACAAGATTTTAAATCTTATATTTAATCATTACTTTTTTACCACAGAAAAAAAGAAAAAGGGTGAATGACCAAGCAAAAATAAGCAAACACTATCCATAACATTAGCTGCTTCCAACGTGTTGAATTGGAATGAAATGGAAATTCAGTTGGGAAGATACTATGTGATACTGTAATTGTAGACTATTGTCTACGATACACACAAAGGCACTAGCTGTTAAGAACTGTTAAGAGAGACTATGAAGAAAAGAAATTACATATCCTTAGGAGAATACCATAGCCAGAAACCAGCAAGGCAATGGATGGTTGAGAAGCTTGGAAAAGGAGACTTGTTTACTGTAGATGACTTTAAGTTCAGTCCCCTTGCTAGTTGCAGGAGATACACCTGTGAACTATAAAAAAATCTGTAAATTTAATCTGTAAATTTAATTAAATTTAATCTGTAAAATAGAAAAAAAAGGAAAAGGATAAATCTTAGTCCTCCATCAAACATACATTTATTCTGTTGATATATATATCTTCACAAAAATATAGATTTAGGACTGACATTTTCCTGCATTTTAAAAACTGGGAGAAGAGAAAAAAATCATTAATTAATGCCTTTAGTACATAATTATAAAACAATAAAATTAAATCATTCTAATAAAGATTTTGAAAAATCTAGAATTCTAGGTAAAGAATATATATTTTTTTTACATTCCATCTCAACAGAAAATGTTTATATAACAAAATCAAGATTAAAGAAGCTATGTTTGAATAGCATTGCACTTTTTCATGCACGCTGATAAAAAGCCAGGAAATTCAAAGTCAAGTTTGACATTCCAACCTTAATGCATGCCCTGTTCTCAATCCCTCCCACCCCTAAGGTTATGATTAAGGAAAAAAGTATAGTTCATAAAACCTTGCAAGCATGATGAATCCCATCCCACCCTAACCACAGCTGTTCATTTCATTTGTCTATGATTTACCCAAGATTACAGTTTCAAACTTTTTCTTCATCATTTCTTCAGTCCAGTATGGGAAAATATCAACAGTTGCTTCTTTAAACTCTTCAAATGGTGTCTAATACCACTGCAAATAAAAATGAACTGCACTTTACTGGCAGAACATACCTAGTTTTATTAGGTTTTACCCAAAATATTGATTTTTCCTAATGATTTCCTGTGTCAGGGAATAATGATGTTACTGAATGTCACATTTTTTTCTGAGAGAGCCAAGTTGTGAAACCTGATCTTTGTAAGTAGGTGCTTGTATTCAAATTGGAGTCCTGTTAATGGCAGGCATGACAGAGGAATGCATTAATACAGTCAGATGCAAGAAGAATCAGTGCCTGAAATTACTGATAGGATCAGACTGTAAAGCTTTGGCTCACTGAATTTATTCTGGTTTTCAGCATAGAAGTAATCCCACTGCTGAACTAATAAGCTGGACTGCACCTGCTTTGTGAGCAGAGGTTTCATACATATATCAAAAGCCAGGTATAAAGCTAATTCTTAAACTGTCTAGGCAGGTAAACTATTTAGAAAAAAAATGCAGAGAATTCTTACAGACTCAAACTCTGGCAACTGTACCAAATACATCCAGTTGTGTTTGCCTACATACTCTGGATGTACATCTTGCCAGATTTCTTTTAGTCTTTATTCATAGATTGCTAATTCTAGAGCTAAGGCTCATCCTAGAGAACTGAAGCTGGTATCTCCAAGCTTCTCACAGTCCATCAGGAGAGACAGACTTAAAGTGGACCATGATGTTTACTACAGGTGCTCCTATCTCTGCAGGAATCAGAACATCTCCATGATAACTTGTTGCTTGGATAAGATCCAGCAGTTATATAATATGAGCCCATTTCTAGTACCCATATTATTTTCCTTAACTGATGGAGTCGACCAATTCTTTCTGCAAATGAGATCTGGGGAAGTCAGGCTGAGATAACTTTGTTCTTACCTCTTTACACTTCACCTGTCTGTGGTGTACCAAAGTTTTCCCAGCAGTTTCAGCCAGCAAAGCACTGATTCCTCTGGTCTGTATTAGCTTTGACATTAACTTCATCAGCCTCCTCCTTTCTGGCTTTGTTGTAAGCCRCTCAAAAAAGTACTAACCATTTTCATTCATTTTATACATTTTGTTAGGCCTCTGAAGATACCCTGGTAAAGGGCAGGTCTGTCCTCCACTAAATGCCAGTTTCCTACAGGACAGTAAATTGGTGTGAATTTTGACATAGAGGCGATGAGTTAATATTTTTCCATTATTTTATTTCACTGTCTGAAGTAGTTGTCTTTCCATGATCATTTTGAGCTCTGTAGAGACATGTCTTTCATGGCATTTGTCCTTAACTTTTACCCCCGTGTCTGTAAATTAAGTACTTGCCACCTCGATTAAAAGGAGCCCAAATAAGTCATGATCCTCTGTGGGTCAGTCATAAATATATATCTGATCTTTCTTCCACCGAGTGTTTTTATATAACATTTAACATTTACATCTTTTCAACTTTTTTTTTTTGGGCGGTGCCGCAGGATAGGATGGGATGGGGACAGGTTGCTTGTCGGCCCGAAGGAGGGGGTGGGGGCGATGTCTCCCTCCGGTACCTGCGGGGCTGCCCCGGCCGCGGGGTCCGGCCGCCCCGCTCCGGAGCTGTCCAGCGTGCCTGAGCGGGATCCCGCGCACCTTGCGCGCCCCGCCCGCCCCGCCGCAGGGCAGGCGGGGACGGGGAGAGACCGTCCCGCTGCCCCTTTCCCAGGAAAGGGCGTGCGTGGTTCTTTCGCTGAGTTGTCAGGGACGGCAAATCCCGGTACGCGGCGGGAAATGTTTGCGGTCCTGTAGGCAAACAGGAAGCATTTTCGAGGAGACGGATCCTTCGGCCGCCCCCATCTACCTCCTTTGATCTCATCGGTTTTGAAATCCCCTTAGAAATTAGAGACTAATTAGCCTCAAAGCGAGAGTGACAACAATGCATGACAAAGGAGAAGATTAGGTTTTAAGAAGGCAGATCAGGAGTGATGGGCAGTCACTCCTGAGAGACCTGTGTGTACAGATCGTGTGCCAAAGAAAATCGATCGGATTCGACCTCGGTGTATCTGACGCTGCCAGGGATTGCCAGGGCCGGACTGTTTATTTAGGGAGAGTCTGTAGTGCGGGAGGGTGAAGACACAGCCCCTCTTCCAGTCTCCCAAGACAAAAGCAAAACAATCCCCAGCGTCTGTCCTCAAGGAAACCTTGATCAAAGAAAGGTATTCAGCGGTGTCGGGTGTGTGGGTGGGTATCTTCATGTGCATTTCACGGTGTTTTGCAGCATGTATCCAGCTTTATCAGTGCGTGCGCTCACGTTGATTCCTCTGAGCTCTGCCGGTGACCGGGACGGCTCTACCAAAGGTGCAGCCGCTGCCCTGAGCAGGACCAGCTTATCCTCCTCTCACGGGCAGGAGGAAAGACTTTCAAAACAAGTGCTATGAAATCGCCTGAACCGAAATGAGATTTACGAAGCAGCCTTTTACTGGAAAGATATTTGAACTCTGATTGAAGGGGATTTAGGGGGAATGAAGGGACGATTCCAACAGTTACTACTGGGAATGCAATATCGGGTCCCCTACAATGCTTACTTAGGCTAATGGAGGTCCTGTCATTCAGTTCCCACTGCGCTGGGATACAGGGTAAACATTCCCCGGTGACCCTCTGCATGCAGGTCCCCTCTTCAGGACATCATTAAAAGCATACATGCAGTTGCCTGACATCAATTGTCAGGCTGGCTCCCAGGGTTCAGAGATCCCGACAGAAAGCAAGCCCAGTGGAGACCCGGCTCTGCTCCTGGGGACTTTAAGGAGGCTGAAAATCGTTTTGTTGCGGGTGTGTAAGAAGAGACAAAAGTGCTCAGCAGGTAAGAGCGGAGGGTTTTGCCAAGAAGGAACTGTCCTTGATCGCTGTGACAGGATTGACTCGCTGGGGACTCCTCTCTCGGGAGCAYCCACGCGTCCCCGAGGGGATTGCCTGTCTCCTCTCATCAGCATCACCGCGAGAAATTTTACAGCCGCTCTTTCTAGTCCTGCTAATCCTGTTATCCTGGGTGTTATAAATATTAACTTCGCTGGGGCTGGGGATGGGGGACCAAAATAAGCCCTCTCTGAAGTAAGATGTCAGCCAGCCTTTTCCCAGCCCACCAGCGCCCGGGGCTGCTGGATGAGCTGCACGGCAGAGCCCCGCAAGTGCCCTGCCCGGAGGGGCTGCTGGGCACCTCGGTGCTGGATTTCGTGGCCGACCTTTCCCTGGGCAGCCCCCAGGGAGCCCCCCGGCCTGGGGCGGGCCTGGGGCTCTGCGAGGTCACCACCGGGCCTCCCTTCGGGAACAGAGTCCTGTCGCTTCGGGAAGGGATGGCCCGAGGTTTGCCCCTGGCTGCTTTCGGAAATGGGGATCCCGAAGACGAAGAAGAAGAGGAAGAGGAAAGGATGCGCAGCGCTTCCCTCCTGGACAGACCTAGGAGAAAACGGGTCATCACCTACGCCCAGCGCCAGGCCGCCAACATCCGCGAGAGGAAGAGGATGTTCAACCTCAACGAGGCGTTTGATCAGCTCMGGAAGAAGGTGCCCACCTTCGCCTACGAGAAGAGGCTCTCTCGGATAGAGACCTTGCGCCTGGCCATAGTGTACATCTCCTTCATGACTGAGCTCCTGGACGGATGCAGCAGACAGGAGGCGAGCTAGGGAGCGCCCGGGCCCGGCGGGATACGGCTGGGGCCGGGCATCGCCCGAGGCAGCGAGCAGGTGGCCTCGGCGCCTCCCTCCTGGGGAAACAAATGCTCGGCTTCTCACACCGCAGCCAGGACCGTGTAGGTGTGGGRTGCAAAACCAGGAGTGTTTGGAGAAGCGTGCGCTGAGGTCGGGAGGAGTTGCGGAGAAGATGGATGGAGAGGCTCAGTGTGTTGCAGACTTGTTAATATTTATATTTTTTGTAAACTGAACGGGTTGGGGGTGGGGTGCGGAATGAAGGTTCGATGCTCGTTAGTTTATGTTATGTTGCCTGCTTCCTTTAATATCTTTCCAATTTGTTGCTTTGGAGAAAGACTGGGCCGGGGCAGTGGAGCCCTTCCAACGCGCAGAACGGGTTTCCAGCGGGTTCGGTTCCTGCCCAGTTGCCTGCCAGGGAAATCTCGGCCTGTGCATTTTAACCTAGCGCTTTCTGCCTTTWAAAAAATAAACAACAACTCCCTTTTCTTTGAAATCCAGTCTGCCAAGTCCACGCCGTGTGTCACGGGGCCAGGGAAGGCGAACATCTGGATACAACGGCTTGTTGTCACGATTTTCTTCCCGGGAASGGCTCTGTCCTTGCGTGCGGGCGGGCAGCGCCGTCGCAGGCACCGGACGGGAGCTGGCGCAGCAGCGCCCGGCCCGGCCCGGCACGGCCCGGCACGGCGGGGCGAGGTGCGGCTGTCCGGGATGCTCCGCAGCCTTGCCGGCACCGGCGGGGCCAGCCTGGGAAGACGCCTGCGCCCTCCTGGGAGAGAAAACTTGTGAGTTTGTGGGCTTTGGTTTTGGGGATGTCAAGCGGAGACGTTTTCTCTCTCACGGCACATTCCCTTACAAACGCACGCACACACGCGCACGCCACGTTTCATCTCTGCAAGAAATAAAAATTATGAAATACATTCTGAAAAGCCGGAGCGGGAGGAAAGGGGGAAGCTCGAGTCGGGCATAGCCCGGGGACAAGGATAGGGTCCACCCCGAGGGTCTCTGTCTAGCGTTCCCTACTGATGCCTTCGCAGGCATCTCTGGAAAGGGGCGAGCTGCCGGGAGAGCGGCAGCGGCGGGAGGTGGCCGAGTCTCGGCTGGGAGCGGGTCCCTGGGTCTCCCCTAGAAGCCCCTCCGACCCATCTTTCTGTGCCTCTGCCCTCCCTTCCAGCTCCCTTCCCAGTTCYCTCTGCTGCTGGCCCTTCCTTGGCTGCTGCTGGGAAAGGCCGGGATTTCTCCGCGCGTTCGCAGCGGACGGGCAGCAGCCAGCCCGCTCAGCCCGGTCCRCCGGCTTTAAACTGCCCATTCAGGGCTGTGGGTCTGCGTGGCTTCATAGAACAGCTTTTGTATCCATTATTTAAAATTACCGTGATATTAGCAAGATCAAGATTTACCCCGGATTCAGGCTAGTATACCTAGGATCCTACGTCTCTTATTCCTTCTCTCGTGTTTTGTCAGCTCTGAGGTGATTCTTCTTCTTTTTCTCGTTCTGTTCACTTTAATGTTATCATGAGAGATCTAATATCCTGTATTAATACTCTAATATTCTTTCTCTTTTCACTTGTTTGCCTGGTTTCTTTTTCTACTTGTTTTTGTTGACCTCTCTGACTCCACACATTGCATCTGCTCTCCATTTGTCAAAATGCTTTTTTTTCCAAGAGGCAGTTGGATAGTTAGCGCAGCTGGATCCTTTCTAGGAACTGGGAGGTTTCACCTCCTCAGATGGTTTTGTGTTGTTTTGGGGGTTGTTTTCCTTCTTTTTTTTYCCTAAAAATAAAACGAAAGAAGGAACTACGYATGAACAATGTTCCAAAATCAACAATAGTTCACATAAACCCAATCTCACTTCAGTTACCATCCTCTCAGGCAAAATGATGAAGACAAATTCTTTAAGGACAATGAAATATGCAATTTAATATTCACTTCTTACCACCATTTTTCTATGATCTCTCACAGTTTGATTATATAACTTTTCACAATTTTTCTTGCTCATATCATTGGATAAAATTAGAACTCCATAGCACATAGGTTCTTAAGTTAGGAGATTCATAATGTAAACATGTCTGTAACAGATAATTCAAAAATTATTGGTTTTCATTTCTTGGTTTAATAACAAAACACTGGAATTTGTTCCAGATCCAAGTTTGGGKTTTTTTTCATACTTGTGTTAGAGACTAGAGAAAAGCAGAAAGGATATGTTACATTTTATTTTTAAATACAAATGGATCTTGCATTATGAATCCTGATTTCTAAAGGATCAGGAAATTTTGTAGCAATATGAACAGTAGTAACATTCTTATATGAGCCACTGATTCTAAAAACATTAGAAATTAAAAATGAACTTGTGATACAAGCCAATGAACACAATATGTAAACAGCACAGAAAAAATACTAAGATGTGTTTTGAGCTGCCCCTGAGCCACACATTGATTTATATGACCTTAGAAACTGATGAAATAGGTTTTTTGTTTGGTTGGTTGTTTTATGCTTTTCCAAAACTGATGAAAATTTTCTAAAAAAAGCAGTCTAAATGCAATTTTTTCAAAGGAACTGTTGAAACTAAAGCATGTCCTTACACCCCTGAAGAGCTCAGTGAAACAGCAAGATGTCATACTGACCCATCCATCGGCCCTTGGTGGATGTGTCAAAATCCTGGAAGTTTAGTCTGGTAAGAATATAAACCAATTATGGGAACATTGCAGACAAGCTTCTTGCTGGAGTGCAATCCCATCTCGCTGAAATAACAAAACTCTGGGGTCCTTTCTCCACGAATCCTTGTCTCAGTCCAAGATAGCTGAATTCTAATCTGCGGAGTCGGTACAGTACAACAGCCTGTCAGGCTTGGGAAGACAGTGAAACCCCAACCCGGACAGAGTGCAGAACTGCTGCTAGCTCCAGCAAGGTTTGGATTTCACCCACTGGAGAGAAGGGCCTTCTTCCCTTGGATTTCACCCGCTGGAGAGAAGGGCCTTCTTCCCCTTGCTCAGAATCCCGGCTGCCACCAAGGCTGAGCCCAGCTCCTCGGTCTCCCCAAAGCACAGTGCCATTATCACTGCATTAAGAACAAAAACCGACAGTGTCAATTACTTCTGGGAAAAGATAATAAGGGGCTTTTTAAAGCCTTAGAGCTGTTTGATCATAGCCCATTTTTAGACGCTGGTCTGAGGCTGGTTTGTTTATGTTCTCTTTGGCCACTGAAGACCGACTTTTGGTAGAAATTCAAGTTCCCTTGAAGCTATCATGTTACAATTAGTATTCAGRCATGTAAACCAAAAAAATAAGACTAAACGAAATCATATTTGAGAGACATTTCATAGCTTTCGAAGGGAAGTATAAATAATCAAATGATTTTGCAATCTCGTTAGATTGATCTTGTTTTACAGCTGCTGAACCTGAAAGGAGGTTTAAGCAAACTAGTGCTGGAAACAGAACAAAATATTATGATAGCACTGCAAACTTCTGAATCCACTCTCTGATCAGCTACTATGGCCCCATGATTGGTGTTTATTATCACATTTGTCAGCATTTCATTATAAACACTCAAGTGTGGAGGGTTTACAACTCGGCTATAAAAATTCCCTCTAGGATGAAACTTGATAAGTGAAGTCTTAGTCCAACAATACTTCTTTTTTTTTTCTTTTAAAAACTTCAAAATAAATTAGTTTTTTAAGTCATGGAGGTACTAAGCAAAAGTAATGGAAAGGTGGCTTTGATTTCTTTTTCAGATTGGTGATTCTTCTCAAGAAGAATTTCTATATTGCCCTACTGGTCCTTTCAATTAACTTGGACTTCCGGTTTTCGGTGGACGCTTTTTTTTTTCAATTGAAAATACCTAAAATGCTGAAGCTTAAAATGTGACTGTTGTGCATGCTGAGTCCCTGTTTTCACAAGAATCTGTTGTTTTACTAGGCTTGAATGCTGCTAATCTGCAACAATGACAGCCAAGYTTTTCCTAGAAATAGAAGAGAATAGTTACAAGGATTAATAGCTGCTGGTTATGTTCTTTTTGTAGTACAGTAAATTGATGCTTTTTCTAAAAGCTTGCAAAATAGAATCAGTTCAGATTATTTGCTCTTCAACTCTGCTCCAAAAAAATGCTTGTTTCAGATAGTGAGATGAAAACTTGTCAGTGCAATATATCCAGAATAAAAGAACTGACAGAATAAAAATATTCAATTGCAATTGCCTAGAATTTTAGCTTTTCAAGAAGTGTAGCTCGGAAACTATTTTTTAAATTGTGTTTCATCCAAATTTTTCTTTTCCCCTTCTCTGTTCTAGTTTCAGTGTTCTAGTTTCAGTGATTACCTTTTGTCTGCCTGGTACTGAAGTTTAAGCCTTTGAATTATTCACAGCTACTACTCACTCTGTTGATCACCAGCTGCTCTCCAGTTCAGTGGTCCTTACACACCTGAAATTCCTATTTCTTAAAAGTCAAAATAGGAGAGTAATTCTGTTACCTTTATTTTGTAGTACAGTTTTCCATACTAACATAAATTTCATTTAGTATACATTTCATTGTATACTTCCAAGGACTGTAACATATTCAAATTGTTGTGTGCATTATATTATCTTAGTGTGGTTTTTGCTGCTCTCAAAGGCTTCAGTGTCACAGTGGTGACACAGACCATGTCCTCCCATGTTGAGGGGTTTTGAACGGTTCCCACACAAAGGTGTTGCCCTGCAGAAGGACAGGCATCACTATTGTCCCACACRACTTTATTTCAAACAAATAATCAGGCACACTGAGATTCTAGGCCTATTTATGCTTTTGTCATACCTCTGCCATAATTTCAGAAGGAGATAAGGAGCATCCTGTTGGTTTAACTGTCTCTGCTTAGCTCTGAAAGCAGAAGAAAGATAATAATTGTCCCTATGAGTTCCAGTTCCATCTTCTCTTGCTCCAAGCCTTACAAGGGATCAAGGACAAGTAGTACATTTTATGATTTTCTGCACAGCAGAGAGGAAATCTGTGAATGGAGAGTCTTCAACATAAACACATGCACTGAGAGAAGTCGATTCAGATGTTGATATTTCTTTTTATTTCTAGCATTGTTTGTTTACTATGCAGTCCTTAACCTAGTTAATGATTCCAACTTTTGAAATTTACAGTTATCAGAGGGAAGAGTGATATGTATAGACAACAAAGGATACAGGAAAAAATATACCACAGCAACCACTATTACTGCTTGAACTTTTTAGGTTCATGTGGGAGAGATGTTACCTCCAATCTCACTAAAAGATAGTTTAGAAAAGACTTTCAAAGCAACCAATGATTTATGATTTTTCATTACTTTGTGTGGCCAAGATGAGGTATCATATAAAGATCCTGATGTCACTGCTGAAACAAAAGTTATGACCTGAAGCCATTTTAGTGTTTCATGGTGAAATGGAGGTGCARCTCCACCAGTCCTTTTCATTTAGCTGTGACTAGTGATTACAGTGAAATTATTGCTCATATCCAGTGTTACTGGGAAACTATATTACACTTTACAGTACCCTGGGTTTCCTGCTCAGGCTTTTAAGGGCTTGGCGGGGCTGCTTCCATGTGGAAATGTGTGTAAAGAAGGCACTGAGCCTTGTTCCCAGAGTCCTGCAGTAGGAAGGGGCCAAGTCATCCATCTGGGGTGTAGCCCCAGCTGGGCTCTTGTACTGCCCAAGGTGTATATTTTGAAGGCCTTTTTAATAAATACCTACTTTATTCCTTATTGTCAGGCCTCTGTTCTAGGTAGCCTCTCAAGGCATCACTCTTCAGAGGAGTGTTTCAGGGTAAAGTGCCATCTGCATCCTAAAAAATATTCCAAGAGACTAGAAATATAAAGAAAAGTTTCATTAAACAGAAACTTTTGCAAGTGAAAGGGAAGACTCAACAAAGCCTTGGCACCCTGCTTTAACCCTAGACCTGGTAGCTCTTTGAATTTGCTGTTTAACCCCCCACTGCTCTGCTTCTCTCCCTCCTGGCAAACAGAAGGCCCTTATACTACAAAGAATGTCTCCTTTAAAGCACATTTATTTGGGAAACGAACGTAAAACCTGATAGAGCTAGATCCAACCGCAGCTCAGCAGATTTCATGTTGCAAGTGTGCTATATTTTCTATTAAAGCTGGCGCCAGCGATCAATTTCCGCCATTCAGTCCACTCCGTGTGGTTGTATATTTTCTTAATGAGGATCTGAAATCAGCCTCTTTCACTCAACTGACAGTCTGCCAGAATTATGCCATCTTTCCAAATGCAGAGATCATATGATCCATCTGTTGTCTGCAGCCATGCAGGGGAAGCATTTTCCAAAGAGAAATGTGGGTTGGTCCCAAAAGTATGTAATTATCCAAATGCTGAAGTGTTTCAGATGTTTCAAGGTGCTCTTGGGCCAGTTCTTGGGCATTGAAGCTCCTATGACGTCTTTGAGAATAATGTACATAACTAAGTCATTGAGTTGCCAGGAAATTTTCAGAGTACAGGCATAATTTTTAAATTATTATTAAATAACTTTAAGCTGAATCAGATATTTAGGCCCCAGCAACATCATCCAGAGACATTTGTGAGTACTTACAATCTTTAGTTCACATTTTGTTGTTAATATTATCGTCTAAGATACAAAAGATAAAGAGCATTAGGTGAATATACAGAAAAATGTTTTAATCTATTTTTATAATTATTTCATTATATGCTAGAATACTGTAGTAACTCCGCAACATCATTGACTCTCATAACTCTGCAAACTACCAGATGCGAAAGAAGTTGTGGGATGATGAATAATGGTAATGGAGGGGAAAAAAGGAAAATATGATTGAGAGGCTGTGAAATGAAGGGCTATATCAGATCTTTCTCTACCTTACATGAAGGCGTGTGGGATTCATTTCATATTACATCTGACTCCATTTAAATTTTCTCTGCAGATATCTTGAGTATTGCCAAATATGATTAAACTGACAGTTTAGGCCCTCATCAGGTGCCGCCTCCTTGATGTACAGAACCCAAATTTTAATCATGAGCAAACAGAACTTTCTCTCAAGTACTGATAACTCTGCTAAAACTACTAAACCAGTCCTTGTTAAAATAGACTTTAAGTCCTGTAGATGCAAACACCTTTACCAGCCCCAAGGTGTTAAATTTGGAAACATCCACCTATTCATTGCTTTATTCTGTCAGCTGTATTTGGGTTGACAACAGCATAAGTCAGTTCTCACTGTTACATGTTTCGGACATCCAGGAAAATAATTATTTCAGCATCCCCTCTCAGATCACTACTGCCATACCTATGGACTGAGCCCCATTATGCTGAGGAAGTTCTGCGATGATACCAGCATGGGATTTGCCCTTGGAGAGAAATAAGTTCTACCAAAGCTATAGAGAGAATACACAACATTTGTCATATTTTAAAAATTTAAAATGTGCAGGCATATCTCCTGAAATACATAAACTGAACCAAAYCCAAAAAACCCCAAACAAACAAACCAAAACAAAATCAGATAAATTTCTCATCTTGTTTTTGAGAGTAGTAGAAACATGAATCTTTAGTGTATCATTGACCAAATTATTTGAAGGATACAGTGCATGAGCCAAATACTTGACTGGAGAGCATTTTGGTGTATGAGACCAGTTGTTTTTGCCTTCAAGCTGGAAAGACTTGATAGATACCTGAGAAGGACACCACAAAGGAAAAGTTCTAATGACAGTCACTTCAATCCTGTTTTACCTTACACAACACAGTTCTTCTGAAGTTATGTGTCATTAGAAATATTTATTGTGGGGGTGTCTGAATCACTTCCATAGCACATAAACAGCAAATATCACCCCAAAGATGCAGTGTGATCTCAGAGATGAAAAGATGAGATTCCACGCACAAGGTATTTTCTTTTGCTGAAAATATCCAGAGACACATTTTCAAATGGCAGAAAGTCTACRCAGAGGTTGGTAATGATCACCTTGCAGTAGCATGGTGGAAATGCAGGTGGTACCATGGAGGTTTCTTAGTGAAAACCTAGGGAAAACAGAAACCTATGTTTGCTGTGGTTTCTTTCCACTCCATGTATAATGCTACTACTGGCTGCACGGTGTTGSTCTCTGGTGTGTGTATTTCAAATGGGATGATGCTTATTTGCATCACTTGTGGTGCCACAGCTGCTACTGGGGAGCTGCTAATCCATTCCCTTCAATCCTTATGCCCTTACAGTAGCACCTACTTCAGCATGGATTTCATATGCCATTTTCAAACACTCTTGAGCAAAGTTTAATGGCAACTTTTTGTCATATAATATTTTGCTAACTTCTATGACTTGAGGAGCAGCAGAAATCCTTTTTTCCTCAATGAACAGTTTGGGAGGGATGTGGGCAAAGAAATACAATGCCTTCCATTCCCACAAYCACAAAGAATGAAAAAGCAACTTCTACCTCTTTATAGCAGTGTAACTTGTTTCTGATATACATTAGATCAGAGGGAATTTGAGGGGCTGTTTCTCACACTAATAGCTGAGTGACTGTATTGCCTTTTTTCCTCCTGTCTATATGCCTTTGGGTTGGCCCTTTACCCTTAATGTGAGCAATTATGAAGTGCTTCCTATCGTACATCTGATTTAGCTTTAAGAACTTAATTTCCCAACAGTGCATCTAATCTTTAAAGATGGTTATTTTTCTTCTTCGTTGGATGAAATTTTCTATGCACAGTGAATTCTGTGAGGAAATGGCAGGACTTAGACAGTTAACCTGCCAGCTACGCTAACAAATCAGATAGTTTGACATCTAGACCAGACTATTAGTTCCTGCAATGAACTGACAACATGAAACCACGGATGGAAAGATTTGGTGTTGCAAAATGTTACCTGCCAAATTGGAGGCTATGTTGTCCTCTCAGAAGAAACAGCCCATTCTGGGATGCATCCACAAGAAGGAGAATGTGGCAGCTGTTTCACTTTTTGCAGCAGCATGACACAGTGTTATAGGAAAGAAAATACAGAGAGTTATCTTAGTTGATTGAAATGAAGCCAAATGACAGTGTGCCATACCACAGCCACTCAATTACATACGTTGAATGTAGATAAAGTTTAGTTACCCATAATGGACTTTGGCCAAAAGACAACATCATGAATCTTTCCAAGACACTAAGGGATTTTCACTGACCAAAACTTTAACATGTTGGCAGATAACTGCTGTGTTGAAGGCCATTTGGGGATAACAAAAATAGATCATAAATGTCACTGCAGATAGCACATGGTTGTAAGCCACTGAAATATAATTGATCAAACTTCTATCTGTTTGGAAGGAATGATGAACATTCAACTGTCAAATAACCCAGATTCAGCAAAAATTCCTGCAGACATATGTCATTCCAATTACTCAAGTCTCTGATACAGTGATTACAAGCAAGCAGTGCAGTAAGCTCTGTGAGGCTGTAGCTTGTTTTAATACTGGGGGTTATTTTTATTAAAATGGATGCTCTAAACACTCTGCATTTTTGTAGAGAAAAGGATTACCAACTGAACAATAAAGTTCACTGTTTTGAATTAAAGCCCCTGCTATATTCCAGTGAACATCCTCTACCTTCAAGTTAATTTCAGCATCTGCTATTGCCAAGAGCTGCATTACTCCTTTTGAAAAGTGTGAAAAACAAGACCTAACATTAGATCAGACATTAGAAAATATTGAGTTGCTCAAATACAAAGTGAGATGAAAACTTGAACATATTTTAGAGTCAGAAGAGTATTTTGAAATTAGGTCTCTGCTCTGGCTTTGAAAATCTGGGCCATATCTTACTGCTTAGGGTCCAGTCCATATATGCCCTACTGAGCTCTAAGCATCCTTGCACCTACTAGCTCAGCAACAACATTTCTACTAYGCAGAAAAATGTGGATGTTTTGAAGACTAAAAATTAATTACAACCTTATTGAATAGAATTATTCTTTTAACAATGAAAAATTCTACAAGTTTGGCTAAATATTAGAGAACAATGACTGATGCTTTACTCCAAAGGCAGCCTTTCTTATTCTTATTCTCTTAGGCTGGACCCATTATAATTTTTATTTTATTTAAAGTTTAATTGACCCTTTTTAAGACTTGATCCAAAAGCCACTGCAACAGTCTCCTTGACATCAAAGGATTTTGGACTGAGTCCTTAATGAATGTAAGCACAAATGTTCTAAAAGGAGAAACAAATATTTCTCTGCTTCTGACATGAACTATTTTTAGTGCTGCAAGGTCAGATAGTAGATTTTGGCATGAGAATGTTTGATGTAGACACTTTTCAAGGCAGAAACAGTATAGCATTTTGCATAAATATAAGTGCAGATGTTCATTTGGAGGTCAGAGTTCATAAATAGCCAAGTATGTACACAGATACGTGAACAGTGAATGYGTGCTAATTTACTTTAACATATCAATAAACTACTACCTCTCTGGAAAATTGCTTTTGGAACTTGGTAACTGAGATTTGTGCTCTAGATCAGCTTCATTGTTGACCTACTATATGATCTTKGGTCAGAAAATAAAGCCAAGATGTGGACCAATGGACAGATTGGTCCTTTGTGAGCAGGGTAACCTAATCATCATCCTATATTCTAGAGGAAGGAAAATGAGATTGGAGCTGTAAAATGAGGAGAAATTGTGAATATCAGGTCTTAAGGCATCATAGCTGATAGCCCATAGCACAAAAAAAATTATAATCTCCCCTCACAGAAATGAATATGTAAAGTTTGATGTGTGCTGACTGCCTTTTCTGAAAGGAAATATTACCTGGCAGAGGAGCCTTAAAAGTTTTTCTAGCTCTAAGTAGGTGTCCTTGGAAGTAAGGTAATTGTGGAAAGAGTCAGATGGGTGTCCATTTCTGTGAACCTTTCCTCTCCAGGCTCACCTCCTCTGCATGGCTACATTCAGCCCATGTGGTCCATGGCCAGGAGGAGAAGATGGATGGGCTCCAACTCAGAGACCTGGCATTCAATCAGCCAACCAAGGAAGGAAACCCATTTCCTTTGCCCTGGAAATCATATGTGCATGTTGGGATGACTTTCCGTGCTCTTCCCCTCACACCAGAATTTGCTGCCCATTTCAGATGTAAAAACCAGCCTATTATCCTGTCTACTGAACTTCTATGTTCATTTATGAATTATGACTTATGGTTACTTCTCACATGACTATTTTTTCATTTTCATCTGTGAGATTCCAAGAACATCTGATATCCTAAAGGAGACCACATATAGTAGGAAGCACGGGGTGGGGATTTTCCCCAGGGTTGCAGACATGGTTAACAGGGTGAAAGCCCACTTCCATTCTGGAATTCTGGCTCTATGGTTCTAACTGCTTGAGCTGTGGGGTATTTAAGTCCACCCTAAGAAGAAGGCTTTATGCAATGCTTTATCCATCACCAGCRCTGGAGGTGCATTCTCCTCCACCTTGGAAGAAAAAAGCAGAATTTGTGTCTAAAAGGGCCTGAAGTTTAATGGAATTTCTTTGGGCCAAGTGTACTGAGAGATTGAATATATAAAATTGAGTAATGTGTGGAAGCAAGAAGAATACAAAAATAAATTATATTGATATAGTTCAGGAAAGAAGGAAAAGATGGAAAAGAAAAAAAATCAAAGGAGCTGAAATAGCCAATAAGCTCCATTATTAATAAAAATAACTGTTATCCCCTGGAGTGTAGATAAGATTGTTTTACTAAGTGGTCTTTTCAGATTTAGATGTGAAACCACATAACCAAGACCCAGAACCATAATTAGGGGCAGAACTCCATCACAGCATTAGATATGTTGATCTCTTGCGATGGGAAGGACTGGTCTTGTTTAGGATACATGAGAGGATACCACTCAGGCTTACACCGAGGTACTTAGGATCTGCTAAACAGCCACATCCACAGCCACAAATTATTTCTGGATCTGAAGAAAAGATTTTATATAAAAACACGTGTTGAAAATAATCTGAAAACTTAATTTATTGGAAGATGTCTCTCCTGTGTGGGCTTGTTCTTTTGTCGATAGCATACAGGTATTTCTCGGCCTTGCACAGAATCGAGAGCCGGGAGCAGAGGATGGATGCAGGAGATGCCGAGGGTCGGAGCGCGGGGGGCGCAGCGCTCCCTGCCGCCGGCCCAGGGGCGGGAAGGATGGGAGCACTGGGAACCCTGGGAACAACGCTGTCGCATCCTTTCGTGGCAGCAAGCTGCTAGGACTTTTAAATAAACGGCCACACGACAACGACATTAAAAATTAAATAAGAATCATTGTAGCAATTTTGACAATGAAACCGGCTCGTTAGAGGAACTCCGCGTTATTCATCTGTTTTTCCAGAGCTTCCGAACGAAGCGAGTGTCAAAGCGCCGGCAGCTGGAAGCCCACCCGTGGGAAGCGTCCGTATGTTCGCGGGGATCCGTGTCCCGGATCTCTCCCCASAACCCAGCACGGCCACCCCCGGGTGGGCAGGGGCGCTGCGGCAGCCTCAGCGAGAAAAATCCCTCGGGAATCGCTGAAACACAGCGAGCAGAGCGGGGAGCGGGCGGGCAGCGCCTCACGGTCCCGAAACTCTGGTGTGGCGCCCCAGCCGGACGGGGCTCGCTCGGGCCCAGGCGGCAGCGGCTCGCCCGGAGCGCGGCGGGGCCGGCGGGGAATCGTGCCCTCCGGTGGCCGCCGGCCGCACAGCCCGGCCCGGCACGGCCCCGCGGCCCCAGCCCTGCCGGCCGAGCCGAGCCGAGCCGCGCCCACCCACGCCGGGCCCAGGTAGGGAGGACGAAGGACGGGAGATGCTTGTCACCCTCGGTTGTCTGAGCTGCCGCCGTGATAGGAAGGAAGAAATAGGTGAAAGAAGATGGGAAATGGGTCCTGCTCTCGTACCCTTTTTACATGGATTCTGCCTGTTTGCTGYTGCTGAGCAGAAATTTGTACCAGGCACAGTGAGAGTTGTCAGCGTGTTTCCCGGTGTGCTTTCTACATGGARCAAGTTACAGCATAAACACCAGCGGGCAAAGTTGCTGGGTGCTCTCTCGTCCCTTTTGAAGGGATACAGTCCTGATCAAGCTTTCACCTAGAATCCATACAAATTGAAATACCCAGCCGTGGAAACTACAATTGATTTCAGTGGTCTTTGCAACATAAAGAAAAAACCTCTGAGAAAACACCCAACTGAAGGCTTTGGCACCAAAAACACACAGGCAGGCTGTCTCTAGGCATGCATGGATGTAAGACATTGCTTAATGTTCCAAGGAATCAGCAGCAGTGCGAGTTTTACCACAGTAAACAGCCTTTGTGACCTAAATTACATGTGTATGTTCTTGCTGTATGGGGAATACAGAACAGCCTCATTGCGATCCAACTGTAATTTGTGTGTATGCACAATCTGTTTAACACATTGATGAGAGGCAACATTGTAGTTGCAACCACCAGATCTTGAGCACATTAGTTCTTAAACTTCTGCACTGAATTATAAAATATCAGACAAAATTGGGCCTTTCATTCATTCATTCATAGAAATCAAGTAAAGAATCAATGTTTTGACCTACTTCCCTCAAAAGCTGTGACATTTTGGCCTGGCTAAGGCAGATACTGCTTGTCTCATCCTGTGAGTGTCCCAACAGTTAATGAGTGCCTACAGAAGGGTTGGCATCAAGGTGGGGCCATCCTTTATAGTTATTTCCCTGTGATCAACCATGGCTACAGTGATCATCACAGACCAACTTACTCCTCGTTTCTTCCTACCAGTCCTACCAGGAGTTTGTCATTATTTAGCTCTGTTCACAGCCCTACCTGTAATCTAGATGTCTACTTTACCAGTGTTGTACCTTTCTGCAGAGGTGACAAAAAGCTGAAGAGCTCTGGGTCCTGCCAGTGTTCCATCCTACAACATGTATTTCCCTGATCTGAGGCCCAGGGAAGCTTGCAGGATTGGACCTGGAAGCATCTCTAGAAAGGCCCTGGATCTCTTTGCAGTTTTGCTTGCTACCACCAAAGAGTGAAACAGGGTTGAAATTCTGCCCAAGAAGCCAGGAGAGTTCTTACCTAAGCCATGCCTATGCATAGAGAAAAACAGGACATGACATCCTTTGTCCCATGCTCCAAAGTGGTCTGCAGAACTACCTTAGAGGCTTAGTGGAGGTTCAAAACAGATAGTTTAACACTGCATAACTAAAATATAATTATTATTTTAGTGTGAAATGCAAAGACTCCACCTCCATCTCACTCAGAACTGTAGATTTCAAAATAAACCAGAATTTAATTGATTTTCTTTAATCTCTGCACAGACTTCACTCCCTTTCCCTCCTGACATATATATGTGCTCACACTGAAAAAGATCAACAGTACATGCATGCACACACAAACACATCCTCACCTATAACACRCCAGTATGTCTTTCTCTCTCCCACGGACCCCCAGACACGACTTTCTGACACACCCACCCCCTCCCAACACAGCTCCACACACTCCAGCACTAGGCAGGGTTGATGCCTGCCAGCAGGCCTGGGGGATCCAGGCAGGCTCCCACAACCAGCCCAGCCCAAGTCCCCTGGGACAGAYTGTTGCCACCATGGCTCGTCTGGCCCCTGCACTCCTGTAGTAACACCATGGGTTTATATGCCTTTGCTCCCGAGCCCATAATTTGGGAGTCAGAGATAAAACAAAAACCAAAATGAAGATGATGGTGGGAGGGAGGGTTATGCAGTCCTCGTTCATATAGCAGTGTGCAGGTCACAGGCCCTGCTAAACAGTGCTTGCTGCTTTTGCTGCAGCTTGCACAAAGAGTAGCTGACACTAAGCTCAGCCATCTGCTATGGCAAACTACTCCTCTCTCCTCAACGCCATCCCTCCATTTCTCCATGTTTCCTATTTTTACAAACCATTTAATACTATTTCCCCACCTATCCTTGACTCCTTCATACACCCCGCTCTACACACCCTCCTCCTGCCCCATGACAAGCAGGTATGTCCTGCATCCCATTCAAAGTTCAGGCTACCCAGACAGGTCGTGCATCCTGCCAAATCGGCTCAGGAGGTGCTKCCCCTCCCTCCTCTCAGGCAGCATCCCGTTCCCAGCCAGGTAATAACTATCCAGGTTTGGGTTTGTCCTGTGATGGTTTTTTTCCCCCATAAGAATGAGGGAAGGAAGGCAGGCAGGAAAGCGGGAAAGCAGGCAGGCAGGCAGGCAGGAAGGAAGGAAGGAAGGAAGGAAGGAAGGAAGGAAGGAAGGAAGGAAGGAAGGAAGGAAGGAAGGAAGGAAGGCCCCTAGAGCCACCTACAGAAGCTCACTACTAGTTTTTCCAACACTTCTGCTGTAATGACACTGCTCAACACCCCAGAGGAGCAGTGAGGCTCCGGGTACAGACAAAATTGTTGGTGAAAGGGAGGCGAAAGGAGAGCCAGCTCTTCTTACCTTGGGATCAGCAGCTGCTGCCAATGCAAGTGACCCCCTGAAGCTCTCAGTGTTAAGCTGAATGAAGAGGCCTGTGATCGCAGAAGACACAGCAGGGAAAGCTGTGCAGGCTCGCTGAGGGTCTGTGCGCCGGGTGTGTGCCTTCCCTTGCCGGCTAAGGTGGTCCCTGTTGCCTCCCCGGTCCTTTTTCCAGCTGTTTCCCGAAAGAGAAGGTTTTGGGCAGACTGCTATGTGCTCGGTCCCCGGGATGGAGACCCAAGGAGGAGAGCTCGCCGAGAGAGGCAGCGAAGGGAGAAGCGCCGGGACAGCTCCGGGCGCCGGGCGGGCGCTGCGGCGGGGCCGGGGCCGGGGCCGGGGCGGGCGGCTGCCCCTCGGCGGCGGCGAGCAGGGTCCTGGCCCCTGGCAGCTGCCGGGATGAGCCGCCTCTGCCCGGAGGAAAGGGAGTCAGACGACTCTGTTCCCGGAGAAGATGCCAGGGCTCTTCCAGAAGCCTTGTTTTATTTCATGCCCGGGATTTATGGCTCCTCTGCCATTCCGTTCGCCCTGTCCGCCCTCACACCTCAGACAAGCCGGGGCGGCTCTGCGCTGCCGGCGCTGCCCGCTCCGCTCCGCGCCCGGCCGTGCCCGTGCAGGCGGCGGCTGCCAGGCCGGCAGCGGAGGAGCGCGGTCCCCAGCAGGGAGCAGAGAGAACCTCACCCCCTTTACTGATGGATGGCAATTTCGAGCTTTCCCTCACAGGCGTTCCCCGTTTGAATCTGAGCTGTTGTTAAAAAGACACACCACCTGCTCTGTGCTGCCAGCGAGCGGGGAGGGAGGCACAAAGGCGGGGGATGGGAAGAAATAGCTTTGGCCGCAGACATAGAAGAGAAATTAAAATAAATAATCTCTTTTCCCAGGAAGTGCCGGACTCGGGCGCCTCGTGGGAGGACGGACTGAAGTGAGTGGTCAGCACACTGAGAGTGTGGGTAAAAAGGGTCTGTACACGCTCCCGTCTCCCGGTGTGCCAGGCTGGAGACGCGGATCCTCACGGGTTTCTCTTAAGACGAGCTCAAGGACTGGTGCTTATGCGTGTACGAAGCCARTGCTTGCTTTCCCGGCTGCTTCCACCCCTGAAGATGGCTTTCTCCGAGCRCAGTCCTCCAGCCTGGCAGGACGAGGCTGTGCCACCACCCCTCCCCAGCCCAGAAATGTGCGACTCCCTCGGCAAGGCACATCCCGGGGCGCTCAGAGGTTGGGAAGTGCGGCGTGTGCTAGAGCGGGTCAAAATTAGGATGCGCCTGGATTACCCCGCGGGTAATTCCCGTTTCCTTCTTTTCTCTGAAAGCCGTGCCGGCTGCAGCGAGGGAAGCCGGAGAGGTGCGGGCTGTCCCCGGCCGCTCGGGGCGGTTGTCCCCAGCACAGGCACTGAGCGGCTCGCTGAGCCCTCCGCAGCAGCGCTCGGGGGGCTGGGCACCCCCACAACCTCCCGGCCCGGCCCTCAGCACCACCCCAAAGCCGAGCGCTAAACGAAGGAGTTTGAGAGAGAAACCACGGAGAGGGAAACGGAGAAAGAGGTTGGGGTAAGGATGTATGTGAGTGCGTGCGGGGAAGCCAGATCACTTGTGAATRGCTTGAAAAAAATAATTGGGGGAGGGCGTGGAGGGGGGGAAGCGGAAACTTTCCTATAAAACTCAGCAAAAGTCCCTCCTCTCCACGTCAGGCCAATGACACTGCTGCCCCCAAACTTTCCGCCAGCAGGAGCTATAAGAACCTCCAAGTCTTCAACTTTCTCCCAATCCCAGACACCTCGAAGGGGCTCCAAGGAGGGATCGGGAGGGATTTTTTTTTTGGTTGGCCTTTTTATTTTTTTGCTCTTGGATCCTGATGCCATCCCCCCTCCCCCCAAAGTGAGGTCCTCCCTCCTTCCTTCCCTCCTCCTTCTCCTCGCAGGCCAGCGAAGCAGCCGATCAAGGGGGAGCTGGCGGGTTAGGTGCCCCCCTCTTCTCCCTGCC